>JABSTQ010001654.1:0-19278 GCA_013358835.2 Ixodes persulcatus | reverse complement strand
AAACGACAAATTTTTCGAACGGCTTTTTCGAGCGAAAAGAAACCGAATTTCGAGCCGACAATTGTGTTGTTGGTAGTCGGCGTCTCGTAGATTTTTTTTAAATAAAAACCTAGGATAGCATAAATATCCTGTCAGTGTCCCTATAAAATTTGTCTGGAGAGACAATGTTCACATATCATATACACGGCTTGGTGTTCGCTGTGAACGGAATTACATAATTACGTGCGGATACGGCCCAAGCATTTTGTTAGCATGTTTGCTTGATTCATTTAAAGGGTCTTTCAGAAACGAGTCACATCATCTATTTTATTTTTAAAAGAGAACTTGAAGTAAAGACGCCTTCGAGATTACGTTAGCCACGGCGGCGGACGTATAGACGCATGTATAAAATGTTCATCATATGATTATTTAACAAATTTTACTAATGAACTTTTAGTGCTTTTCTGTAGACAGCATTTTTTTCAATCGAAGATCTATAGCCTGTCATTTACTGGGGCTAAATCAGTTCAGAGATCTCAGAATGAGATAATCTACATTAAGATTTTACGTGGCAAATATCGGCAACCACGGCGGCGGAAATTCTATACTACAGGCTGGTTCACACAACACCATTTTGTTACATTTTCTTAGGTTCCATTTAAGTCACCGGACATCAGTGCCACGAATGTGGTGTGCTACTCTAACCTTCGAACGTGTTAAGCCGACGCAAGCCTTCGTAACATAACGTAACGTAAAGAAGTGGTACTGTGTGAACCGGGCTTAACTCGAGAAACGAGTGGCGGCAGTGAAAACAGTCTCCCTGCCTAACATGCGTCAGTGTGTGACGTGCGGGGACGCGGAAGTTGATGGAAACACGTGACCAAAAGCTTTGGCCCAATTCTCAATCGGCTCGGGGCTCGCTTCCGCGAGCCGATTCAAAACAGAAAGTCCTCACGTGCCTCTGTCTCTCATCTGCGATCCCTAGCGCTTCTGTTTGTCTTATAAATTTTACACGAACGCGGCAGATACCTCTTCAGTTTCGATAAAGCTGCAAAGTAAAAACAAATAATCAGTGGCGGTACAGTTCGGAGTTACCGTCATTATCGCAAATGAAAATGTACGGCAAATGTATAAAGGTTAGTGCTTTCGACACTGCCGACGTGAGAAGCATGCGATGATTTTCACTTGATCGGCTCGAGGGAGCGGGCCCCGGGCCGATTTGAGATTGGGCCAAAGCTTTTGCTCACGTGTTCACAGCAACATACGCGTGACTACACGTCACACTCTGACGCCTGTTTGGCAGGCAAGCCGTTACGGATCCTGGTGCACTTTTTCCCGGTTAGTTGCGATTTCCCAGTCTGGGTTTGCCAAAATTCGCCAAGCGAAGCAGTCAGAAGACCTCAGAGGAAAATAGATGTTTGCTCTGTACTCTCTTAGCCGATTTGTCCTCAGGAAACGACAAACTACAAATCCCTAATCGAAACATGCTGTCTAAAGTAAAAGGCGTAACAGTTAATTAGGTAATTTGTGAATTCTTATTTACGAAGCATTTAATGAAAACTTTACACCTGCGTCCTTTCGTCTGCTGCCGTGGACAACGCCATCCCGACTAAATTGTGTATTTATTTTAAGTATCTTTTTTTTTAATATACCCTTACTCTTAGGTTGAATACCCTACTCTGTATATCCGTCGAACATGTCTGCAGTTTTTTTGTGGGACTAATGTGACCGCACTGTTGTACAAAGAAGAAACACGCATCAGACTGTCTGCATACCGTTTGTTCGGTGTATTAGCAGTGTGGTCGCGACTTGGGGCAACAATTTCTCCCACGCAGCAACGACACCAAGTACCTGGCCCGCATCGGCGGCGTTAACATCTCCGAGGGA
This sequence comes from Ixodes persulcatus, assembly GCA_013358835.2. Classification (NCBI taxonomy): domain Eukaryota; kingdom Metazoa; phylum Arthropoda; class Arachnida; order Ixodida; family Ixodidae; genus Ixodes; species Ixodes persulcatus. The sequence continues at coordinate 17,412 of JABSTQ010001654.1, read as the reverse complement.
AGCAACGACTCGTTCGTGCAGCGCAATGTGGTGTCCGTGCACGTGCACCCTGACTACAACGAGCGGCAGCACTACGCCGACGTGGCCCTGCTGCTGCTTGACCGGTCAGGTCGCCAGTCGGACCTCAAGCGGCCCTTCGCCTGCCTGCCGGATGCCGACGACGCTGAGCCGGACACGGGCCAAGCCGTTGTGTTGGGCTGGGGACACGACGTCTTCGGTGAGGGCAATGTATAGGCGATCGTATCAAAGTAGATCTTATGGTAACAAAGTGAGGGAGAGGAGGAGGTCGAAGTTTATGGTGAAATCAGATCCCCGATCTCCGATTGGATGGATAGTCGGTAGGCGCGGACTAGCTGCTTTCGTCTGTACCCACTGTTTCCCTTGCAGTCAGAGCGAACATGAGCTTCGTCTGCTCCTGGCGCTATCTGGCGTTCGAACGCGAGACTGCGCGAGAAAAACACGACGCTCTTCCCCACTCTGATTAAAAGGTAGATAGCGTGTCGGGAAAAAGGCCTAGTCTCGCGTCTACCCACTCTCCTCCCAATCAAGCCCGGCGCGCTAACGCCATTTCGCATTCTCAGCTTCTCCTCTCTCTCAGTTTCTCACCGTATAGTCGCCGAAAGAATAAGAACTGCAGGGCGTGTCTTTCTAACGCTCGTCCTCCGGCTCCGCGCTGCACACTTACCGCCGTGCTCCAGGTGCTCGAGTAGCCGGAGCGTTGTGGGAGCGAGAAAGCTCGCGCTGAAGGCGGGACAGCCGAAGCTCCTCCCTGGCATTCTTGCCTTGTTAGTGACTAGAGCATGGAATTAAATACAAATCTATGATAGCGATAGTTATATATCGAAAACCTGCACGTTCGTGCTTTACTCTTGTTGGTGTTGGTTGCACTGCAGCAAGGCCATGGGAGATAGTACGGGGCGCAGCTGTGGTTAGACCTCATTGCGTCCGAGACCCTTGGCGTTGCGCCGCTCAGGGTTGTGGAGTAACCCGCGTACTCTTCAGTGACGGTTTAAGGCTCCGTCATACTCCGACGTTGAGCGCAGCGAACGCAGCGTAGCGCATAACGTGAGCCTTTCATTGGCCGTCAAACAGGAAGTCGATATCTGCGACCGATCAGCTTTGTCTGTGCGATTCTCTACGCTGCGTTCGCAAGGTTCACCTTCGGAGTCTAACGGAGCCTTAAGAAATGCCGGCTGTGGTGAGTACGGAGCTTCTGATTTTGGTTCCCCGGCCCGCCAGATTCCGCCACGAGTGAATCTGCTCACCGAAGAATAAATTACAAACCAAGAAGTGCTAAAAAGTTGAGCAACGCCCCGTGATTCATAAGTTCTCGCCAACAAAGCTAGTTTTTGCTATACCCGTGTCTATAATATCTGTATATCAAAATCGCCTTCCCGTGCAGCTTGGTATTTTTATATTCTAAGGTAGCATTAATTCTTGTTTTGTTTTTGTTATTGTCTTCTCTAATTCTCTTAAAAGCGGCTAAGGAGTTATTTTCAACTGATTGGTAATTACCAAAAAGCACTTGTGGAACTCCAGTTATAAATATACCAAAAGAGAATGACTTAATAGACACAGCGTTTGTACTACACCTTGCAAACTAACACTTTAAGGCAATTTATACGGCCCGCAAAAATCGGTTCTCAATGCATTGTGCTGCGATTTACTACGTTCAAGCAGAGGATGGAAGTTTACAGTGACAAAAACCAAGAAGTAACCTTACGTCGTTCAAAAGAACAAGAAAAACAAGATAGAAACGACCCTTGGGCAATATACGCCGCCACTTTGCGAACGGTGCATGCTTAGTGAGAACTACTGCCGATAGATGGTGCACGACGCGTCTAGGCGGCACCAGCCAATTTAACGGCAAGTTGTGATCGTAGAAGACCCTGTGAAAGAACCCGAATCAGCCGGCGCGCCTTCGACGCAGCGAACGCCAGGCACGTAGCCAGGATTTCGTTTCGAGGGGGGGGGGGGGGGTCGTCCCACCCATGACAAAATGCTGTATGAAGGGGAGGGGGGAGAGGAGGTCCCAGAAAAATGGAAGATTTGGGGGGGGGGCACCCCCCCCTGGTTACGTGCCTGGCGTACGCCATGTGTCGGCAGCACTTATCGCGACGCGTGCATTGTCTGCGAAGGGGCGGCGTAAATTGCCCAGAACAGGTCTCTTTTTTTTGAAAAATAAATTAAGCTTATTTTTATATTTCCACTGTAAACTTCCTCTAACTGTTTGTAACTTTGAAGTAAATGGCAGTACGACGCGTTCAGAAAACAATTTTTGCTGATCGTCTAAATTGCCTTAAAAGCGTTAGTTTACAAGCTGTGTAGTGCGTTTTAACTTTACTAAATGGACATTGTTTTGAATTGCACCAGAAAACTTGGACAGGATTGTAGCTAGCCAGAAACAGCATTTATTCTCTTAAAGGGGCCCTGCAAGGACTTTTTTACTGGTTTTTAATTTGCATCAAACCTGAGCGCACTGAACGTAGTAACCTAATGAAACTTTTCTTTTCTCGAATTTCGCTTTATTTTAAAGAGTAATAGGCAAATTTTAATTACAAAAACAAACAACAAATAACCTCCTTCATGACGTCCTTGGTTGCTTGAGTGGCCGTGAACTAGAGGAGGGGTAGTGAGCGCAGCGAGCGGTCACGGCTGCCCAATGCGGCTGCCACACTCCGTGTCGACGGCTCGAGAGGGTGCCACTAAAGCGTGTTCTGGCTAGGCTGTATGAAGCGGGCAGCCACGGCGGCTCGCATTGCATTTACTGCACGAGTAAACACTAATTCGGCATGACACTTCATTGGCCACACACGACAGCAAACACAGGGTGAAAATCAGTTCAGAACGGGAGCCACTTCGCGCTGCCATACCGCCAAAAGGCTAAACCGCAAGCCGAAGCTGCTCGCCGAAGGCCTTGGGAAAGCTCGGAACCGGTCGGATCCTCCAGTCGATTCGACCGCAGTGCCGCCGCGTACATCCGGGACCTTTCTACGCTCGCGCTCGTGGGCGCCTGATCCCACGACACCTTTCTAGTATGCGCCGCCTTTTCCACCGCTTGGTGGCGGGTATGTCGACGGGTCATTTCTTGTTTTCGTACTTTCTAAACTGCATTTGTTTCTTTTGTGATCTAAAATACTGAACAAAAACTACTTTTATAAATATTTGAAACGGCTCGCGCCACTTATATTTTGAAAAAAACTAAAAAGAAGCTTTTAGCGGTCTGACCAGTAGTAAGCCAAGGACCAAAGACGTCTCATATCGCGCGCTTTCGGAACCGCGGGTCGCCCCCGTAGTTGGAGGAGGCAGGGGAGTAAAGGTGGGTGAGGAGGAGTGGCAAATCCCGTGCGCCGACATCTGGCGTCCTGAGTGAAAGATCGCGAAATAGAGCGACAGAGCACGGGAGAAAGAAATCACTCTTGCCAGCTGAAGGAAGACCGTCGCAATGGTAATCACGAAGTCTGAAAACTCTCAGCAATATAAACAGTGATTATTTAATGTCGTAAACTAAATTCTGACCTATTCTAACGCTTATAAAAAGCAATAAACTCATTACGCTGCATTAACTTTCCTTCTGTTGAAATCTCGGAAATCTGGTGGTTGCGCGGTTTGGAATTCCTCGGCCGCACCCACTCGCGCCCCACTCGCGCCCCACTCGCGAAGCCGCGTATCTGGTTTAGTTTTGCGTTACTCGAAGCCGTACACCTGCGCGCTATGCGAAAAGAAGGCATCGAAAGAATCGCGAGCATCTTTCCACATTAAGTACGTGAATTGTTGAAGTTCATGAAACTACTCTAATGATATAATTATATTCGTGAAATCGAAGGCAGTTGGTAACCATGTGTGGGACGCCAAGGGTCTGCGTCCATGCTCCGCCGCTTGCGGCAGCCAGAAAGCATAGGAAAATGGCGGCCCTTTTCCTCTAGACTTCGTATGTATAATTTTTATGGGAGGAGGTTTCCGCGTCGTTCGGTTAAAATATCACGCACTTATATTCCGAGGGACGTGGAAAGCGCAAAAAAGGCAGACGCTTAAATATGATTGCAGGGCCCATTTAAAGACCGTGGATCAGTTCGCGCTTTCCAATTTTCATCCGCTTCCTGCTCTCCACCCTTCTACCCTGTCCACCGTTGCCTCTTTCCTCCTCCCCCAAGGCAAGCAGGATATTCTGCCTTGCAGAATCTCGAGTCTAATTGTGGGCATTTAAGTTAAAAAATAAAAAAAAAAGATACAGCGCTGCATTTATTTCTAGTATACTTTGAAAAGCTGAAGGTTCGGAACTGTGCCGTGTGCTCCACACGTCACAGCCATAAGTCTTCGAAGACCTACTTGCGTTCGTTAAAATATAAATCAGTTGCAGAATAGTTTCTTTCGTGTTCCCGGCGTATTATAGGACACTAATTAATTTCGCTTGAAAGTAATGACACATCAGCCGTTGTTATATTTTTTCAAAATATTGCTGCCAGTAATCTGCATATTCATATAAAACAAAAAAAGGCTTTTTTGTTTTCCTCTAGATTTTCTTAAAGCATTCCACGACAAAGCTTTATGCAACCGTAACTAAAGCTCAGAAAGTTACATTTTTCAACTGTAACTATAGCCGAAGTCCATTTGAAAAAATCTATCTAGCAATGTTGGTGGTCGCAGTAATTTTGGGCACAAGGAGTGTGGTTGGATCTGAGTGCACACCGAACGGTCTCGCAGAACTCATATCCCATACATGTTCTAGAGTTAGTGCCCGAACAATGGCGGACTTGTATGGTTTGCGCAGCAGCCAAGAATTTGCGCTTACTTTGAAACAGGTATATTGCTTATGTTTTTGCTTTAAGCAACGAAATGGAGGCGCCCACGAGGTAATCAAGGAATAGACTTCCGATACTCTAATCCTTTTTAGTTGATCTAGGGCGCTTTAAGAAATGAACAAACTGACATTACTAACGCGCGTGTCTGCGATGAACATTGCCTGGACTAGGCAGCGCAGGAGTATTTGAAAGTCTGTTTTGTCCGCGACTTCGAAAAGCATACAACGAAATTACATATGATGCGGAAGATGTCACGACTCACGTTGGTGGTTAGTTGGTGAGTTGGGTGAGTTAGGTGACTAGATATCAAGGCTCGCCTTGTTGGTGAGCTAGAGAAGAATACAAGAGCCTACCGGAAGATAATCGACCACCAGACGCGAACAGGACGAACACTTCGATGGCGTGTTCGTTTCTTCTAAATGTATTGTGTCTCTTTGCTCTGTTATTCGTTCCAGCTATGCGATATAAAAACTAGCCCACGTGCATACTTTTGTTAGGACGCAAGCCAAGCTGCGAATTTGGTCATATTTTGCGTTTGAAAGTGAGCACACCGAAATAAGAACAGATTTTCTTTCCGGTATTCATTAAAGATTCAAAATACTATGTATTCTCTATTACGTGAATGTTTGAAAAGCCTTGTCCTGGTTCCCTTAGGTTTTTTTTTTTTTTTTTTCAGTTAACTTTGCGTTTTGTGCGTCTTCATTTTAACGAAAGCGGCGCTGGGTGCAGGTGGTCGTCTCCAGACCCATCTCCAGGAGGCCAGGGTACCCCTGGTGGCAAACGATCTCTGCAACGAGGCCTACCGTTCACTCGCGAGCTATGAACGGGAGTTCCCACGAGGCATCAGCGGCGACTTCATTTGCGCGGGAAACATCACTGACGGGGGTGTCGATGCTTGTCAGGTAAGAAACCTTTTTTATGCGAGTCGCTATGGTGAAGGAATAACATATCTCCTTTCGCGTTCAGTTCGGCCGCACACTCTAAAAAAAGCCTGCGCGTCTACTTACCCGCAAAACACTCGAAGAGCCAATCTCTGCGATCTACGGAATCAGCTCAGCGAGAGACGAGGCAGAAAATCCGTTTATACCTAAAAATGAAGTCAGCGCTGTGGCATAACGCAATGCAAAGCGACATGCTTGCATTGCGTAATGCCACAGCGCAGACTTAATTTTTGAAGTTTAAAGAGATGTTCCGCCTCATCATTCGCTGAAGTGATTCCGTAGATCGCACCGATTGGGTCTTTGAGTGTTTTGTGAGTAAGTAGACGAGCAGACACTTTTTATAGTGCAGTCGACGCTACGATGAAATGGGGCCTATTGAGTGGCGGCAATAATACTGGGTGTCCCAAGAGGCGGCCAGGCTCTTTAGATCGACCGCAAAATTCGGTTTCTTAACCTATCACGCTACGATTTTGTGCAGTGTTGCCCACATATGGTGCATTTGTTTTTGTAAAATTGGGAAACAGCGAATTTACTTGAGAAAAAAGTAAAAAAAAGGAAAAGGCTTAGCTCATATGAAAACGCAGCGAAGCCACCGGTCTTCAGACAATACGGCAATACGGTACCGTTTCGCTCGGGAGACAAGTAATGGCGCAAGCGGTCGTGACGCTAACTTCCGCCAACGAAAGAGCATGCGGCGCCGTGAGCCGGCGTCTTTAGCAAACGATATTTTCGATTCAAAAGCGGCGCGACCTTTTTTACTCTTCTTATCAGTTGCCAATGCATTATTTTATCATTCTTGTTAATAAAACACATTGAATGGACACATAATCGATTTTAAAAAAATGGTTTGTTGGGTTTATTTTACTTTTTTTTTCGTGGTAATTATCTCTGTCTGCTTTGCAATTCCTTGTTGTTTCAGCGCCTGGTTTTGTTTCTGCGACTGTCGCCGCCTGCGGAACGCGCGCCGCTTTTGAGTCGAAGAGATCGTCTGCTAAAGACGCCGGCTCTCGGCGCTGTATGCTCGTTCGTTGGCGGCAGTTGGCGTCGCGACCGCTTGCGCCATCTCTTGTCTCCCGTGCGAAACGGCGTCGTATTGTTTGAAGCATAGAGTTATTATAATGTACGCTAGAGGTTCAACTGGCGCTAGTGTCTATGCAACTTCCGTGACGCAAATTAAAGCAGACAGCAACCAGTCTACTTTTGCGGTGCTCCTATGCATTCCTAAGGGAAAACCCGCGTGCATTTTGTCTCTTGGCCGAAAAATAACACGAAACGCTTTGGTTATTTGGGCCGTACCGAATAATATGTACCTTGATTAATATTGTAAAAGTGTAATTGCTATAGTTGGCGCATTTTTTTCATCAGTGAACGATGTTTAACTTGCCTACATTTCAGTCCCAAACATGTGTTCCACAGCAGGTGTGTACAAACAAGCAAGGATTCAAGGCAAAATTACAATCGAAATTAATATAGAGTTTGTTCAAGGCTCGCCAGCTTTCCGGTGAAGCTTATGTATTAATAATATGCCAGTGCTGTGACTATATGCAGACGACCCCGTCGTGCATGAGCGGATGAAAACATTAAAACAAAGAGTAAAGTACGTGGGCTATGAAAGGTGTCTCTTCGTATTGTTTTCTCGGCCGGGCAGCTTTTATCGGGCACTTGTTCTCAAAGATTTCGAGCGTGCGGGTGATGTTTTCAACGCAGAACCAACATCTTCGCACATCTTCACGAGCAGAAAGAATAAAGCGGTACTTACTTGCTCAAAATCGGAATATATTACGTGGCTTTCAATTTATTTTGTTCGTACATACACGGGTAGTTACTGATCTAATGTTACTGCAGAGTTCTTCCTGTCTTCCTTCATTTCCAGATGTCCTTCGTTCGTTTGGCACTTATATTCCTTATGCTGAAAAGCGCCAATGTCGTGTTCGCGCTAACAGTGTCCGACAGTACACATAAATACACGTACGAAGCCGTTAAAGCACAGTTTTTAACGCGATTAATTTCAAAGATAAACGCCGTAACTGGCCAATTATTTCATCAGCTTGACTGAGAAATGTTACAAGCTACCTAGTACGTACACATTATTTGAGATATTTGCTCTTATGATCGAGCGTATGGAGAAAATGCACTCACTCTTTCCCATAGAAATGAATTACCGGAACTCAATTTTGGACTGACTGCTCTCTGCTTCAATTTGCGTCAGCACACAAGCGTCACTTGAACCTCTAGCGCACATTTTAATAACTCTATGGTTTGAAGACCGGTGGCTTCGCTGCGTTTCCATAGGAGATAAGCCTTTTTCTTTCTTTACTTTTTCCTCAGGTAAGTTCGCTCTTTGCAAATTTTACACAAAAAAAAATGCACCATCTGTGGGCAATGCTGCACAAAATTGAAGTGCGATAGGTTAAGAAACCGAATTTTGTGGTCAATGTAAAGAGCCCGGCCGCTACTTGGGTCACCCGATACATGGTGGTATAGCGTTCTTAGTCTTCGTACATTTGCCGGAACCTGTTAAACCAATCACGCAAAAAAAAAAAGTATTATGGCGCACCCGCTGCGCCTAATTGATTGAACCCGTGATAGAAAACCCACAAATATAGAAGAGCGCCATGACGATGCACTTTTCGCGCTGCCTAATAGGCTCCATCGGATTGTAGCATCCGCTGCGATTGGACTTAGAGTGAAAGTGTGTATGAGCCTTTCCATCGATTATGACCCCGGGCGAAAAAATGCTGAGTGACTGAGCTGTGGTCGCATGCGCGGCGTCTGGTATACCGCACATGAAAGCAACAGTGCACGCTCAAAAGGCGTTCCACAGCCTGCAGCAGACAGATGGCAACGCGCAGAAGGCGATTTATGCAAATGTCTATGGAAGCTTCAGGAAACAAGGAGAACAAAGGAAAAAAAAACATTTGTTGTTCCCTGACGCTTCTAGTATTTCTGTAACGTACCAACTGGCCCCGCTTCCCACCCTATCGTTTTTGTGATCCTGAGATAATTGTATTTTCTAAGTGCCACGAAAAAAAACAAAAAACAACAACCTCGTTTTTAAGTTCAGTTTGGTCGTTATGATTACTAATTGTTGTATTACTGTGATCAGAGTAAGCGGTCATAGCAGTGGTTTCCTATGTTTGTTGCTTGCGATAAAAAAAGATAAGAAAAACAAATGTGCCCAGGTGTCTTACTCAAAATTCGTGCGTTTGAGTAGTGATAATGTCACAAAATGACTGCGCCTGATTTTTCCCTCCGCTCTGTTAGCAATGCCGCTGAAAGCAATCTCCGGAAGGCCTCACTGAATGCCGAGGACGAAAATATACCTAAGCCTAAAAAAAACGTCTGCGTTAAAAGCTGACCGATGTGAAAAAAAAAAAAAAAACATTTACCGCTTAAGCGATAATTTGATTATCAGTCTAATCAAATTTTCAGCCTCGCCTTTTAACAATTTTTTTTTGCGTACAAAGCGACGACTGCCTTTCCGTAAAGTCACTGGATCCTGGAAAAGATGCACCATTGTCCTCGCTAACCCGCTAGGAGGACACGAACATATACTAACACACAAACAACCAAAATGTCGCATGGTCAATGGCTGATCGGTGATTCACTTAGCAAATCGCTATATTGGCCCTTTGAAATATCCCAAGCTTCAAAAGTTTCGGCAATGTGACGTCACTCGCTCCAAAACGACACCGACGTTTCGGCGCGGTGCCGAAACATCACTCGGGACGTTTCGGCACGTTGCCGAAACATCGCGTGTCGTTTTGGCGTGGTGCATTATGGGACGTTTACTACAATGCAGCGCGCGGTTACGCCGACAACGACGGCGACACCGACGCCGCCGCCGCTCAAGCCGGAAATGGGCGCTTGAGAGTTGCGCTGTAAAAAGATAGACATGGACACCGGTGCGGAAGCAAAATATATGCAAAAAATAGTACAATTGTCCAAATATTTAATATCGTGTCGCCTCAAGAAATCAACTATCCACATTTCACATTTGCAGGGAGTTACAAAGCATTATTCCTTCATAAAATTTTCATTTAAATAAGCCAAAAATCGGAGTGCAGTGAAAATTATTGCCACTTTAGGTGGCGCCTTTATTATACAACATGTGCACTAACGCATCGATCCCAATCAGCGTGGTTCGCAAAAATCAGTTTCTCAACGTATCGCGCTAAGATTTACTACAGAGGTGTGGCTAGGTGGTGCACGCATGCAGGAAGTTAAAATATCAACCGATAAGATAATCTCGTTCAAAAAATGAAATAAAAGAAAACCCTATCTCGGGGTATCTACCACGGCATTCGCGTACGACGCGTCATGACCGGGATCACCTAGCTAATATATCTGCTACCAAAAAATGTCGTTAGCTTTTAGCGCGCCGGCTGAAATGTGCGTCGGCATGCGCCTGTATAGGCATCAAGTTTTGAGCGGCGCAGCTTGTGAGTAAAATCAAATATTTTAGTTCGGGTTTATAGAGCTAACGAATGCTATGAAAGAAAATAAAGGGAATGAAACTGCTGAAAGGAATGCATTCTTAGCGGTTAGATGAACCGTCATGATGGAGCATCATGATTTTTTCGCTCTTTCTTGCGCGCATTGTTAGCCCGCGTGAACAAACGCCGAGAGACGCTAGTATTCAAAATCCTCACTTGCATGTTCCAACGCTACAGCGCCGCCTTTACATGCATGTATCTGTCAAGTTTGGAGCAGCGCCGCTTCCTAGCATAATCAGATATGTTTGGGTCGTGTTTTTGTTGTGCGTGGCATTGCGTCCTGTCAAAATGCATTGATAGTGCCTGTGAACAAACGCTGAGGAACGCACACAGACGCTAGTTTTCGTCCGTGAATCGTGCATGACGGGACGCTAAAATGCCGTGTTACATCAGCATTATATGATGGGGTCTCGCGGACGCTAGTATAAGCGAGTCTTTTCTGGCTGCGTCTTGTGGACGCTACAGCGCAACCCAGACCAAGAGAGACAAGCCAATAGTGAAAAGCTTCCTAAGATCGACAGCTATGCTGGGTGCCGGAGTGCTTGACACTTCCGACGTCTGCTGGTGGCAACTTTGATGATGGAAGCCTGGTCATGCCGTCGTCTGTGAATGCTGGGGCAGATAGCCCTAAACTGGTTTCTTTTTTTTTCTTTCTGGGACAACGTAAGCTCATCCTTTGATATTTTAACTTTATCTGTGCACTGCCTAGCCAAACCCATGTAGCGAGTCCCAGCGCGATACGTTGAGAAACCGAGTTTTGCGGACATTCCAAATTGGCATCGAAGCATCAGTGTACGTGCTGGACTCAAATTGCGTAAGTGCAGGTTTCTAAAAAAAATCAAGGAAATATAACATATTGTTATTTCCAACGAGACAAAAAGGATACAAGGTGTCTGACTGCTTAAACACTTCTACAAATCATATGATACGACACGCTCTCGTATGCAATCTATGGATCTTCTTTCGGGTGCTTATCTCTAAGAAGCTTTCATATTTTTGCGCCATATATTTTGCGATATGTGAGCAGCAGCGTCAACCTAGAAGGTGATGGTTTTTATCACGAGCGTAGGAAACAATTAATTTTTATTATATTCTTTTTTTCTGAAACCTAGACTCACGAAGTGTTGTGACGATTGCGCCGCCAAAAGACACATTTGTACAGCGTGTAAATTTATTGTTTCATATTAATATTGATAAAAATAATTTATATCATTTCAGCAAGACTCCGGCGGACCCTTGGTCACCAATTCAACGCGGGACGGCCGAAACTTCTTGGAAGTCGTTGGAATAGTCTCATTTGGCGTGGGCTGTGGAACGGCAGAGTACCCTGGGGTTTATGCCAAGGTTTCCACATTCAGGGATTGGATTTTAAACAAGATGGTAGACGTTATTCCCGACAGCCAAATAAACTTCGTATAGAATCAGTGATCATCTCACTCGGAGTTCATTATTCTGTTGAAAAATTAAAAACCAAGAAGAACTGTAAGCGTGGTTGTTTTCGCATGTATTGAACGTAAATTGTGTAATGTTTCTATACATTGGGAGTAAAATTGAACAGTAAAAACAAACCAATGATATAAAAATGATAGACACCTAGGACGAAATGCATAAAAAGTGGTCTATTTCGCAGAAAAATCACCTATCGCGAAACTTTACACTCCAATGTGCATGCAATAAACCTTTTGTAGAATATACCTGTTATTAAATTACCCAAGCGACAAGGAGAACGCAGGGAATGTAAGTCTGCTCGCAGCACGCGTTCGTCTTCCCAGTACAAACGATTTCAAGTAAATAACCAAAATAAGGCTTTGACCAATGGGCGTGCAAACAAAATTTGTTTAAGGTTTTACAGCGGAGCGGTTAAGGGCTAGTTTCCGCAGTTTCGTGTCCGTGGACAAATAAATCTCGACACAACCCTCTGGACAGCTACCGCCATCTATAAACGACGGTGGAAACCAGACAACCGACTAGCCGGTTGTCTGATTGCCGCCGTCGCGCACAGATAGCGCATATATTAAAGCTCCGCTGCTCTTTCTTCTTCACCAAAGTGGAAAGGCTGAAAGTTTTTTCTTGAAATTTGTTGTCACTGCAGACGCCAGCACGAGCAGACCGTGTAACTACACTTGTTGCATGATACGTGGCGCTTTGGTAATTCATTAAAACTTAAAAGGTATATTGTCCAAGCATCAAAGCAGGATGCGGGGAACGTAGTTAAACGCGCTGCACACGCTCACCTACACTGCAAAATGATTCTATGCAAATAACCAAACGAAGTCGTGTAGGGATGCCGCAAATTGCCCCCTCGTTTAGCGGTGACAGTTCGTCAGCCAACACGGCTTGAGGTTTTTGTGAAGAGCGACCCCGACGATTCACCCAATTTTTTCGCGGCACCTTCCTAGGGGATTTCCGGGAACCGACTGACCACAGCCCGTAGATGGCAAAACTACTTGAAAAAGGTTATTAATTTACAGTACTGATTACTTTCCTAAAAAGTGCAAAAAATTTATTTAAATTACTGTAAACAACTAAATTTTCGCGAGGACCCTAATTTTCGCAAATTTCGCGAATCGCCTACAATTCGCGAAAAATACGTCCCGCGAACAATTCCGGCAATATATGAACGCTATGGAACCTACACTCGATTCGCGAAAATTAGAACCCGCGAAAAATTTCAAATTTTCAGCTTCGGCCCGATTCGCGAAAATTTGAGCACCCGAAAATTAAGTCGTTTACAGTATATTACATATCACATCAGACTAAACGTAATGACATTTCAGTATTACTTTCCAAATGTAATAAAATTATTAACTTTTCAATACTTTGAGGCATTAATTTGTGTTCCTTTCATTTACAGTATACATGTACCAGAACTCAGATCTTTCCGTTTGCACAGCAACAACCTTATGCGCCTCAAAGCGAACCACATTGATGATTCGTTTTACAGGTGCACACGACATGAGTGTTAAACATGATGAATAGCTTCTTCTTTAGAGGTGGCTCGAAGACAGTCGACTCACCGATTTCGCTGTTCATTCAATGGTGAAGGTCCTTAGTTTAAGGGTAATATCTAACCGTCTTTCTGATTTAAAATCAGTTATAGTCCGCGTCAGTATGCTAAGTCGGGCCATGGGAGCTCGTTCTTACAAAAAATCGTCACGTGAAACGTTTTCCTCCCGCCTCGTATAAAATCTAGTCATATTCTCCCAAGAGTAATAGTTGACGTATTCCCGGTCATTCTTCCTAAGATCATTTTACCCAAGGCCCCGAAGAGCCCAAGGTATTGCGCATTGTCACACAAGGAGGCTGGATGTTTGCAAAGCAGAAGCGTTCCCAGTTGACGAAAATGATGGAGGGAGCTTCCTAAGATATGTACTTTCGCTCAAAAAACCGGGTGCCGATATCTACTAGTAGGCTTATTCCGAAATGAACTTTCCAAGAAAAGGCAGCGAAGCCAGAGTGAGCGTCGACTGCTTTGCTTGACTCCCGTATTTTCCGACTACGAAAAGACTTTTACCCAACCAGGCCAAGAGCATCACGAAACGTTATTTGACCTTGACAACGCATTTAGGATTAACTAATTATTCGGCATGTTTCTTGTTCCCAAGAATAGAAGCTTACCAGTTCACTTGCTATATGGAAGAGCTAGAAGGCTGGGTAACTGTTTGTCGTGTCTTCACAGGTTTCAAAAATGTGTTGACCTCACTGGTGATGTGCCCTTCGCCTTGAAGCCTATTAGCCGTTCACCCCTAAGCTTGCAGTGCGGTGAAACGTATGTGCTCGTTGGAACAGTCACACGTCTTTCTTTCGCCACGTAACCATACTCTCGTTCATACCCACGCGCAAAGAAAGGGACGGGTCAGGTGATCATAGGAAGGTCGTTGATTGGTGCTGGTGAGCTCGTAGCTTCGACTGCACTATCGTCTTGGGGATGAACGAAGTATAGTTTCATCGTGATGATCTGACGCCATTAATATGTTGCCTGGATTTTGTGAGCCGTGGCCTTCCAGCGTTGTTTTTACACGTGATGTTTTCTCCTTCGCCTTTCCAGCCGGGCTTTGCGCGTGTGTCGCGTTGTTCGTGCGAGGCTTTGGACACAGCTGCCCGTCGTTTAATAGTTCTGACGTCTCTTTCAGGGCATTACACAATGCTAAATTATATTTTTTAAAGCTCGCCAATGAACATTCTAAGTTTTGACAAAATAATTTAAAAGGTAATATGTAATTTTTTATTAAATTACTTCGTGAGAGTTGTGTATTACACGATTAAATTGCCTTCCTAGAATAGTAATTCGTTGCCTTACTCATTACCACAAAAAAGTCACTTAACTACTGTAGTTTCATTACAGTAATGTATTTACACGTATCTCTGCCACGGCCGCGTGGATAGTGAGTCGAATAGTCGTTCCCAGGGCCCGGTTGAAGGCGTCTTCGCCGAGCAGGGGCGGAAATTGTGGTAGGGAAGCCTTGGGGCTCCCCTCATATACGTAAAAAGGGCGCTGGCACTGGGACCAGAAAGATTGTTTAATGTCCCTGATTGGACAGGCTCATTGTCAAGACACTTTTTTGAGGCCCTGGTGAGCAAAGACAAGTTGAGGTGAAATCGATCTGTGGATCGGTATGTTTGCTCCCGCAGATCGAGGGCCGCGTGTTTCTCCCGTATGACAAAGGCGTTTGCACACACTGTGCGCGGTTGGGCACTTGGTGCCGAGGCTCACTATTGTCGACTTAGGCTGCCGCGAGCGACAGTATGCAAAAGCGCGACGTTTCCTGGTTTCAATATGTAAAAAAATATGTTTGCCCTTCGTAAAGATATACATTTTCACTCGATCATAGAGTTTCAACGGCACTGAGGCCACCACAAACGAGCAACCCTCCAGACATCAAAACACACCACGATCGACCGGTCCTGATCGAGACTCCAAAGCTGCGTCCACGGGCAGAAGAAGTCAAGTGTAATTTGTTTAGTGTTTTTACTTTAGAACTGTTACTGCAGCAAAAGCCAGCACGCTCGGTGCGTGGAACTATTCTGGGATACCCTTTGTGCTGCTTGGATAATTGAAAAATAATGGTCAATTAGAATTGGATGTTATCAACTTAGACCAATAAAAAGCAACAAACTTATCAGAAATTTATTTACCCGAATTATATTTTAAATAACATGGTCAGTATCATAAAGAGATTGGAAATCGGGCGGGGGGGGGGGGGGAGGAACTTGTTATGTGAGCTAGGGAACCGCCTACTGTGGGACGCGCTTCAAGTCATGATTGGTTTGTATTTAATTATTTTTTCTGTAACGGGTAACGTAACGGGTAATCGTATTTTGATACGTATGGAAGGGAACTTGCTCAACATAAGTTATTAAACCTGCCTGGTTTGCCCCTTTTTTATCGTCTATGACTTTCACGAAAAATACGCGCCAGAAAGAAAAGAATATATAAACGCACAATCCCTGAAGTAGCACATTTCTTCGGGCAACAGTTTTGAATGTTGTCTCGCAATTCAAGGCCCGCTCACCCCCTAAAACCAATGGATTAACCAAAATTTATATTTTTTGGAGAGTCTGGGTATGTTAGGCTCACTGCATGGTTGATTCGGTTCCACTTCGCAACTTCGGGCCTAAAGCTCAGAAGATGTGCTGAAGTATGCTTGACTACTGTTTGTTCGGTTGGTAAGTTGGAACTTTTGGTCAGGGCTTGTTTTTATAAATAACTTGGTGAACCAGAAGAAAGATTTTAAACTTAGATGAGAAATAATATGACACTAGTGTTGTAGGCATTGACGAAAAGATGTAACGAAATACATACTCGTTACTTGCAAATAAAAGGAACGCGTTACCGACTTGCTTTAACTCGAATTGAAAAGCATGAGTTACTGTTACCGATGAAAAGAAACGCACGTTGCTCTTGCGCTTCTTTTTAATCCCGAATTAACACGTTTTTTTTGTTGTTGTTTGAGGTTACAGGTATGCATAACAACCGCCATATTTCAAGAAACATTATGTCCATCGTGAAACTGAACGTAATTACATTTTATTGCTTACGGTGCCACCTAACAACTCACAAAAAGAAAGAATGCAAAGAAAAACGCGTGAAACTCGGAGTTAAATGATTTGTCGCCTAGAAGCAAGGACAAAAATGTCAAGTGTAATTTATTTTAAGTCTTCAGAAAAAAAAAGTTTAACGAGGAACGCTTTCGAGCATTGTTTTACGTTACTCGAAATAAGACGTGCAACTACTAAGGTTGTGCCTCGATTAAAATTGTAAACCGAATAATCGCCACGTTTTCATCGATTAAATCATCAATTAATCGGTGTCGCTTATTTCAATGCTTAGTAGTTTTATATTAAAATTAATATCATTTTTTTTGCCTTTGCTGAATATGTTATGAACAGCGCAATTACAATTTTAATTATGAATCAACATGAATGTGTGATCTAGAATAGTCAACAGTCAACCACACTCACAAAAATATTAATTCAACTGCAAGAGGCAAAGCGTTTTGTTGATATTCTCCAGCAGGACCGAGCTCCATTGATTGAACACAATAGTCTCTGCTGCACTAAGCGGCCCATAGAACGGCGCAAAAGTGCCCAGCTCGCGTGTCACCTTCTGCACTTGTAAGATGCTACAAATCTTGCCCCTATATTTTAGTTTAGGCAAACATTTGATCCAAGTTTTCCCTTCATATTGGTGTAGTCATCCATGTCCGCTCGGTGGAAGAGTGACATTTTTACGTTTCTTTGGTTTGTAAAAATATTACCGATTCATCAGTTTAAAAAAAAATGTATCTCAATTTACACATTAATCATTTAACTGGTAGGTTAATCGATCAATAGTCAAGCCCTAACAGGTACGTTACCCAATTCTGTTTTGAAATTGTAACGAGCACGTTATACTGTTCCAGGAAAAAGTAACGAGTAACCGGCAACGCCATTGCTAGTAAGGCGTTACCACCAACAGTCTATGACATTAACTTAGACCAGGGAGTGAGGCCTAACAAGGCAAACGTTAGGCCTCTAGGACTGCCAAACTTGGGCCAACTTTGGTGTTTCTCTGACGTACTGCCTGGGGTCGTTGAACATATATCGGTGAACGGTCGCCTTCTTCCGGTTAAGACTCCGACAAACAACACAACGAGGGTAGTTCGTATACCTCATTTCGAAATGCTCTCCCTT
>JABSTQ010001653.1:0-26804 GCA_013358835.2 Ixodes persulcatus | reverse complement strand
CGATGCGGTTTACCAGTATAATGCTTTCATCAGGGTGTCGAACCGAACCCGAACCCGAGCCGAAAACCGGATCAAAACCGTTATTTTTGGCCGAACCGGAACAAAACCGAAACCGAAATCGAACGCTTCATATTGAGCCCGAACCGGAACGAAACCATTGTCAGATGTGGCGGTTACCGGTTCAACGAAAACGGTTCAGGGCCAATTGTGTCAATAATTGGTATAAATGGGAAAAGTTGTTGGCGTATATTTTTCTTATGCTGCCAAGACTAATCCTACATACTGCGAGATACGTTTACATTTTGTTTTTATTGCATTCGTAACCGAAAATACATCATCGTCTGGAGAGCTTCAACTTTCCTTTGTTCCTTGGATTGACCCTGGCGGCGCGGTCAGGCGCGGTAGCGGCGGCGGCGATTTCAAAGCACCGCTTGGCCGCTTGGCTACGAAATGTCCAAGTGTCGGAGCGGATTGCGCCACTGTAGGCAAGGAGGCCTACGCATCCGCGGATGTTTGACCTCAAGATAGACCTTAAATAAAGTCGATAAGCCATTTAGTCAATCGAGCACCGATAGCGCACCACGTGACCTTCCGCTTGAGTGCAGCGACACCCTGGAGAAAGGGGGGACAAGTACCGCGCTGCTTCGGCAGTAAAGTTTGTAGGGTCGCCCGTGGTCCATTTTAATGAAAAACAATCCCGTCTTCAACGTTCTGGGAATGTTACTTAACAAAAAAAAAAAAAAAAAAAAAAAAAAAAACATGGGCTGTCGGAGGCAACGTTATTCGGTGATAATTCGTCGACGCGCCGGGTCCTAGAAGGAGGCCAGGGGGAGAGGAAGTGTGTGTGTGCGGGGGGGGGGGGGGGGGGGGGGAGAAGAAGAAAAAGTGCCTGTAGAGTTTATTTCTTTTGAAGGTTTGTCAGACTAGCAAGGCCAGCATGTCGCCTGTTCAACCATTTTCTCATTTTTGTTTGAAGTCCTCTTTCACCGTCTTCAACTCAGCATTCGAGAAACGTCGTTCGCTGTGGTGGCATTACCCGAACTTTGTTCGTTGGCTGATATGTACAAATGACCCGGTCTGAGTCCCTCGGACCGGGTCATTTGCATAGAGCGTTCTTTGCAATAAAAAGTCAAAGTGACCAAAGCATCGCCACGAGATCTTTAGAACAGCATTTTTCCGCCGGAACCCAAAGCGCTGTCAAGATGTAGTCACATTTCATTATACCTGCGTGTTCATGTGCCCGGTCATTGACACATCGGACGGTCAGGGCCGATGTATACACGACCACAGCTTAACGGTATTCTATAAACTACCCCAACTGCGCACTCGATGCCCCTGTTTCTGTGTTTTACGGCACATTTGTTTCCTCTCGTTCCCCTGTCAGCCACTCTGGGACATCTTACTGGGTGCCGAAATCAGGTGGCATGTATATAAAAAAACACGTATGTGCAGAAGAAAACAAACCAAAACATATGGAGGGCAAGCAATTTAGCTAGAGACCTTTTTACTGTTTACAAAATCACAGTCCAGCACATGCGTGTTTGTCGCTTCGGAAAGCAAGCAAAGCACGCGCCATACGTCCGAACACTAAAGATGGCACCGGCCAGAAGCTCTTTTTTTGAAAAGTTCTATAGACCAATACGCCCTCTTCTGGCAGAGTTTAAATACCGCACAGCTGCGAGTGCAAAAGACACCATAAAAATGGAAAGCCAACCGCTTATATATAGAAAGAAATAGCCTTGCCACATGAATGGTGCCTTTTGCGCATGTTACTGTGCAGAGTTTTCATATCTGCCTGAAGAGAAAGTAGTATTGGGATGGGTCTGTTGCAAGTATCTCGTGCTCATAAAAGGCTGCAAGAAGTGCTCAGTCAATATTCAAAGGTCGAGTTAGGAACCGGTTCGAACCGGTTTGCGCTTATTGAAACCGGTAACCGGAGTGGTATTATGTGCGCTAGCCTAAACCGGAACCGAACCGGAACAAAATACAATGCTACTGAACCCGAACCCGAACCGAACCAAAATACTGACCGGTTCGACACCCTGGCTTTCATTTTAATTCTTTAGAACTGCGATCAACTTCATAGTATTTTATGACGCGATTTCATTTAGTTTAGTGAAATCTAATATAAATAACGCCATTATGCCATTACATACTTTCATTTATGAAATGAAGTATTCCAAAAAAAGTGTTTCTCCTTGAAGCCGTGTGATCAGTTCTTAAATAGTATTTATTAAGAAAGGTTTTAATAAACGCTCTTGTAAATAATTTACTCAGTTACTGGAAGCATACAAACAGGTCTGTACTCAGACATTTTCTTATTTTCACCATATCTATATCGGTCTAATAACGTCAGTTTTAAAATAAATCGGTATTTTTCGTATAATAAATATTTTGTTAGACACCTACATATTTTTGCTCAATGTGTTTATGTTATATTTATCATCTGATTTCGGCTTTCAAGGTAGTTCGTTAATCAGCATAATAATTTTTCAATTAGATTTGTGAAATCTAATATAAATAACGCCTTACATGCTTTCATTTATGAAATAAAGTCTTCCAAAAAAAGTTACTGTACTTGATGTCTCCTTGAAGCCACATATGTCAGTTGTTAAAGAGCATTCATTACGAAGAGTATTAAGCTGTTGTACACTTTTTTTTTTGTTATGTAAGGAATTACTGGAAGCATCCAAGCAAGTCTGCAGTTGCGATATTTCTTATTTTCACCCTTTCTATATTTACTTTTTATTTATTTATATTACAATACTATCAGCCCCACAGCGGCAACTATAATAGGAGTGAACATCTAAACAAAATGCAGCAACATCAGCATTCAAATTCTAACATGCACACGCAGAACGCCATCAATCGTTCTACATATACGGCTTTAAATATACTGCGGTCTACGGTCAAACTGGCGTTTTTAACCCAATCGGTATTTTCCTTACGCTAAATATTTTGTAGTGTCAACAGTGTATTAGCCTTCATATCGTATTCCGCGTTCACGAAAGTGGCCGACCCCTGCGAACAACGGAAGGATCCCAGCGAATCATGAAGCTCAAAACACGACCATAAAAATGCAATTTGCGCAACATTGAGCAGGACGTTCCACTTGCTCATTGTCTCTGTGCACATGGCCTTTTATGGGATCTAATCGAAATCTTCGTCGTTCGCTTGGATCCTCCAATTGTGCGCCGTGGTTGACTGTCGACGTGCTCCGCAAGAAAGTAAACTCAGACGTTTTCTTTAGGAGTGCGTTGTCTGCTAAAATGAGACCACGCACGCGCTTTGATATGGATTCAAGCGGTCCGCTCGTACTTTTTTAGTGCATTATATGCTGTAGTGTATACTGCACGAAAGACAGCACTTCTTGCTTGAAAGTTCATAGTTAATTTTATATAATTAAATCCCAAATGAGTGAGACAAGACGGCGGCATTTTGATGATCTTCGCCTGTGCACCCTTGATTTCCGCTCGATCCCAAACTATTACAGACCGATCATCAATATATTTATAGTAATCTATATAATCTAGCCATAGAGATTTTGAAATTATGCTTAGACAGGCTAAATTTTGTTAATGACCACCGATGCCGAACTCTGTGGACATTTGTGTTTTTTGCGGGCAATTTGTCTTTCAGTAGAGTTTTAGAAGTAAAACATTAAAATGTATATCATATATACGTGTCATTGTCTATCAAATTATCAAATGTTACTGACTTCACAGCACACAAATATCACACACACACACACTAGTATTTTGGACAAACATACAACATTTGCGGGAATTGCGGGCGTGCGGCATCTGCAAACCAAATTCCTAGACTGCCAAGTGTTCAGGTACGTCGATGATTATCGCATCATTCACCATAAACACGCAACTCCGGAGGCTATCATTGAGGCATTCAGCCTGGGCACCTAACATTCAAGAGGAAAGACCCCACGAACTGCATTTCCTGGAGGTTCGCCTCCAACCTTCCGAGAAAGGAGTGTGCTGGTCTTTCCAACAGCGCAAGCCGGTGCTTCCATTCTCAAGCGCACACTCAAAAAAACGTAAAATCCGGCATAGCCAGGTGTCTTCTTTCCTGCGGCATGCACAAAGCCCTGCGCCCACCAACGGGACGCCAGCCTAAGCTAACAGTGCGCACGGCTTCGGAGGGCAGGCTACCCTGCAGATTTGATTTTGGCTACCTCGCAAAAATTGGCCACAAACCCCCGGGCCAACCGCCGAGACTTCGCCCGTCACCAGAAGACCAGCCTGCATTCCATACATCCACACAATATCTCACCGCCTAAAAGCTTTCGCCTCAAAATACAACACAAATGTGCTTTTCACGTGCGACATGTGTAGGGCCGTCAACAGAGAGGGACATCCACAACCCAGCTGCACCATAAAACACGCAAGCAAGTTCACCGCCTGCATGACGGAGAAACGCTATCCCCCTGTCCTGCGGGGCCAGGTACATCGGGCAAACGGGGCGATGCCTCAACGACCGACTCCGAAAACATCAAATGGACACCGAAAGAGCTGGTTCGAATTCTCAGCACCGGATCGTCATTCACGGGAGAAAGTGTCCCGGCTGCGCTCCCAATTTCGCCGGCACGACAGCCATGGGAGGCCACTGCGAGCGAGTCGGGAGAGAAATAATTGACGTCTATCGGATGGGGACAAGCCCGCGAAGTTACAGGTCAAGAAGGTAGCGGCAAATTCCCCTCAAAGGGAATCATATATCCCTCCGCCACCAATAGCGTCCCATCGTTTCCGTGACGTCGCGGCCAACGCGCGAGGAGGGTCTTGCCTTCCTGAATACATATTTGCTTTATCTTTCGACTTTGACTTAGCATTGTGGAAGCCACGAGAAGGAGATAAGAGTCTTCCCCTTCCGATGGAAACAAATACGACTTTCGGGGATTAGGTTCCCCCTCCGATGGATACAAAGGCCACTTTCAGGGGCTCGGTTCCCCCTCCGATGAATACAAAGGTCGCTTTCTTAAAGGGACACTGACAGGGTATTTATTCTCGCCGAGGTTTTTAGTTGTACGTGACATATGAGAGCCCAACTACCCAGAACAGAATTTGCGGCTCGAAATTCGGTTTCTTTCCGCCCGAAAACCGCCGATCAAGAACTGGCCGGTTCGAGTCTCGCTCACTCTCTTTTCCGTGGTCACGGGCCGTTTTTGTAAGGTATCGATGCGACCACCAAATTTAATCAAAGTCGTGGGTTATTAAAGGCACACAGTCAATATTAAAAATAGAAAAAAATATGAAACCCATTTTTTGTGGCTTCAAATAAGCTGCAAATACGTTGATTAAAAAAAAAGATAGCTCAGACAACCGGAAGCTTTCTGTGATTCTAGACATGGCGTCGTTTCGCGTATCGTGGGACTAGCACTAGCGGATGGCAGCGGACGACGGGCGTTGGACCTCTACTTCAGAACTGTCGTTCACAGTACTGGCGAATTCTGTCTTTCTTCAAAAGAGAAATTTTGGACCGATCAAAAGAACTGATATTCATCCCGCAAGACACGCCCGACCAGCAAGCCGATTGCACGAAGACGTCGCCGAGCCGTCGTCCCTTCTCGTGGCTGAAGACATCGCTCGCTCAAACGTCAAGCACGAAGTGCGTACTTCGAGTTGAATACGCACGCGTACGGTTACTTTACGAGGTGCGAATGTGCCCTATGCTTGGTGCTGCTCGACTTCAAGCCGGGAGTGCATGTATTGAAGGGAAATCGGGAAATCGGCAGCTAACTTCCGACATACAGTGTACCCGCTGCATAACTACGCATGATAGAGCTCCTTCAGTAGCCCAGTGGAAAGACCACAGTTGTCCTGCAGAGCGCGTGGGGAACGGACGTGCCCTTCCGTCTTCCCCGGGACAGGAGCCATGTTCAACGGAGCGGCTGCCCTCGCCAAGGCGGCCGACCAGGCCTCCGCGGACTACCGAATGATCATGCCTATGCTACCGAGTGGAAAGAGGCTGGCGGAGACGGTGTTTCTACACGGGGACCCTCAAGGTCCCCGTGTAGAAACACGCAGGACTTCGCGCACGCGCTTGCACGCACGCAGGACTTCGCCGACGCGCTTGAGGAAACTGTCGGCATGAAGCACGTGGTTGGACTGGGGGCCTTCCAGTTCAACCACGTGTGGGTCTGCACGCTGGACTCTACTGACAATAAGGAACGCCTCGTCGCTCTGAAGGAGATTACGGTGAAAGGAAAACGATGCATTGTCATTGACCCCAACTTAAAAGAAGCCTTGGTACGAGTCAACTGGCCCCCCACGTTCGTAACCGATGAAGAGGTGTGCAAGGCCTTCGTGGAATATGGAAACGTGACGAAAATTTGCAGGGAAAAATGGAAGTCTCCAAGTGGAGAATACGAAGTCGAAACGTCGACAAGGTTTGTCACATTCACGATGAAGGAGGGAAAAGGAAAGGAGGACCTACCACATCAGTGCAAAGTGGCTGGATATCCTATCCTTCTATATGTCCCAGGCCGACCGCCGATGTGTCTCCGCTGCGGCCAAGTGGGGCACATGCGAAGGCAATGCCGGGCGTCCTGGTGCCGTCATTGCAGAAGTTATGGCCACTTGGAATCGGAGTGTGTGCCCACGTACGCCGCCAAGACCAAGTGCCAGGCGAACATGCCGCTAGACAGCGACCTCCTGGATGACGGGGAATGTACCGGAAGCGGATCGAACGGCACGGACGAGGCGGGACGAGCGGATGCACCCGTCTCTAACCAAACGGAGGCGGCAACACCCAAAGAAAGCAGTGAAGAGGGATCGGAGCCCGTAGAGGAAGAACAGGCCATGGACGTTGCACGCGCCCCAAAGGACGCAGCCACACCGCAGTGGCTGACCAACCCGCCACCGCCAGCGCCGGCAGCCGCTCCGGTGAAAACGCGCCCACCAGAACAAGGGGCAAGCTCCAAGGAGACAAGCAAGGTCACACGCCAAAGTGCGCGGCAAAAACCAAAAAGGGCCGAGCAGTTTCCCCCGCTAGATGCACATCCCGGGGGAGGGGTGAATCATCGGAGAACGCCTCCCCCCTGCACGGGGATTAGGAGAGCATCCCGGGAGCCGTTTCGGCGCCAACTTGACTGATTAGCACCGCCGTTTTTTGAGGTAGGAATCTTCTCTTAATGCGACCTCCCAAACCTTTCAAGTGTGCAACGCTTAATTGTGTTAGCCTGGTAGCACAGATAAGGAAACAATGGGTGCTGAATCTGCTCCTAGGGGAGAAAGTAGACGCTGTATTTGTACAGGAAACCAAACTATGCACAGACCAACAACTGGAAGCCGTGTCTCGCTCTGTAGAAAGGCACTTCGAAATCTTTTTTTCTAAGGCGATCGCACACAGCGGAGGCACGGCTATTATGATTAGAAAAGACGAAGACATCACGATCTGCCCAGAGTGGGAGACGGATCGGAATGGGCGCATTTGTGGAATAGAAGTGGTTTACCGCGAAGAACTGCACAAGCTGGTGTCCGTTTACGCGCCGAACGAGGCGGCCGACAGAAGAGAATTCTTCAAAACTCTCTGCCAATATCTCGATACTCCATGCAAGACTATTCTGGCAGGTGATTTCAATTGTGTGCTTCACGCGACAGATTGCTCCAAGCGCTTACGTTCGGATGCGAGCCGCGCAGAACTAGAGAGGCTTTTAAGAGACTTTGACTTACAAGATGTCAAACAATTGGCGGGAGACCGAAGTGAGGGATATACCCACTGGCAGGGAGACTGCCACGCCCGGCTGGACAGAATGTACGTATCAAGCGAATTCCTTCTGTCGAACCCAACATACCTAGTTCAACCTTTGGCCTTTTCAGACCACGCTTTCGTGGCAGTCCAGTTCGGGAAACCGTCTTCAAGACAAAAGTGGTCAGAGGGGAGCGGGTGGAAGCTGAATGAGAGCCTTCTCGAGGACGAGGAGCTTAAAACAAAAATAGCCACTATCATAGAAAATAAATTTAAAGGGAGACCAGCAGATGCGGTAACATGGGAAGAATTCAAAGAAGAGGTGAAGGCGGAAGCATATCGCTACAGTAAAATGAGGGCGGATAAAGTCAAAGAAGAAAAACGCCTACTCACAAAGAATCTATGCTTGCTGATTGCGGAAGAAAACTTGACGCCAGGCGTCTTCACACAAGACATACGAGACTGTAAGGGTCGCATTCTCGGTATCTTAGAGCGAGAATACCGAGGTGCTATAATCCGCAGCAGAACCACGGCCCTGGAGAGAGAAGCGGAACCGGCCAAAATATTCAAAACGAGGGAACGGCAGCACGCCAGTCGAAATAGGATAACTACCCTGCGGATAGGAGAATCCGTGGTCAGCGAGCAGGAAGCCATCGAGGAGGCTTTTGTAAATTCGTACACGGACCTTTTCTCGGAGAAGAAAGGAGCACAGCCCCCTCGGCGGTTCGGAGAGCCGCTGCAAGGACTGTCGGACCCCATCAAACGACAGATCAACCGTCCCATTGCCACGTCTGAAGTGAAAGACGCTATAAAAAACTTGGCACCACGTAAATCTCCTGGAATCGATGGACTGAGCAGTCTTTTTTACAAGGCCTTCTCGGCTCGACTGGGACCAATTCTTCGCGACGTATACGAGGACATACTCCGCAGGGACCTCCTTCCGCCATCCATGCGACAAGCGGTCATTGTTCTCATACCGAAGAAGAATTCAGAGAAGACCCCAACTGTTGATCAGTTCAGACCCATTAGCCTGTTGACAAGCGACTACAAGATATTGGCCAAGATTCTAGCAAACCGGCTAGAAATGGGCTTGGAAGACGTAATTGGCAAGCATCAGACGTACGGCATTGCAGGAAGGACGATAGGAACGAACCTCCACGCAATGCGAATAGTGTGTGAGGCGGCGGAGGTGCTGGGGTGTCCTTTGGCGGTGTTGCAGGTGGATCTGAGCAAGGCCTTTGACAGAGTGTGCCACGCGTTTTTGTTCGGACTTTTGGAGCAGTGCGGGATTGGTGAGCGACTTTTGCGCTTTGTACGGTTGTGCTATCGTGACGTGACTACCCGACTGCTCGTGAACGTGAACAGAACGGCATCCATCCCTGTGTCGGGGTCAGTGCGACAGGGCTGCCCAATGTCGCCCATTCTATTTGCGCTGTATCTGGAACCTCTGTGCAAAGCGCTAGCTAACGACGCGAACATTCAGGGGATCTCCCTGTCGTCTAGCTCCATCAAGGTCCTGGCATACGCGGACGATGTGGCGGTGATTTGCTCCTCAAGAACTCAAGTGCGGGCGGCAGTGCGGCACATTTTGGACTTCTGTGATATATCCGGAGCGGAAATGAACTGCGCTAAGTCCGTGGGGGCTTGGCTTGGCCCTTGGGAATCGAAACCGGAGCTCTTTCTTGGTGTCACCTGGGGTCCCAGCATACCCAACTATCTGGGTATTAGCCTGACGACAAATCAACTGAATGCGGGGCGGGAGGGAGTGAATATGTCGCGTCTGAACTTCAAGGCGCTGGAGTGGCGGGGCAGATTTTTGTCTTTATTCAACCGCGCTTTCGTCTGTAACTCTGTTTTTTTCCCAGCGGTTTGGTACACGGCAAGAGCGATACCTTGCTCGCCAAGTGAAATAGCCAAAGTGCATCGTTTTTTTTGCTACATTCGTGTGGGATTCGCGTTTCGAGCGCATGCGGCGAAACAACCTTTTTTTGTGTCAGGGAAAGGGGGGTCTGGGACTTGTAAACGTGGAACTCAAGCTTAGGGTGCAATTATACCTGTTTTTTAGAGATGAACAAAGCCCGCTCATTACAGCCTCTTTTCGAGAGCTAGGCGGCAGCTTCCTTCGCGATTGGCTCGCAGGGGCGAAAGAAACCTCTCGGGCACGCGTGCTGAGATATTATAAGGAGACAGCAGCAGCCATCAGATATTTTGAGGAAAGATTCTCAGGGGAGTACTTGCAAAAGGTCAAGAGGAAAACACTGTACTGGGACACCCTGGACATGTTATATCCACCTCCAATTTACCGATCATGCGTGGGAGACATAGCAGTTCCGACGGACGTGTTTCACCGGATCCGCATATATCCCGTGAAAATCGCGATGAAAAATTTCTTTGTGCGTTTTCATTTTGAGGTGCTGCCCGTAAAGACGTGGCTGGTGAAAAAGGGCTTTTTTGAGCCATGGTCAATGAACTGTGCTCTCTGTCCGTTCCCCGAAACTTTGGAGCATGTTTTCCTATACTGCACGAACGCCGAGTTGTTTTGGGCTGAGTTGAGAGCGGAACTTTGCATTGATTTATATGTGGGTTGGGAACAGGTGAAGTTCCTGAAGTTCGAGACGTGTCCTTCGGTCAGGGCGTGGGAGATCATTACTCTATTGGGACTATGGGCTCTTTGGAGGTCAAGGACGGACCACCTGCACGTGGTAGAGGGTGGCAAACCAGCCTGGCGTCCTTTTGTGGAGGGTTTTGACTATGTGGCCTCGCTGACAAAGGAGGCAGCACAGCCGGGACTGGAATGCTGGGAAGAGCTGTCCACACGACTGCAAAGACGAACGCGGAAACAGCAAATGGCACCTGGTTAGGGCAGCCTGAAATGCGAAGGCGTTGAACAGGATACGGCCGGGTGTGCTAGTGTGCATTATAGGCCGATCTCTCGAACTTTAAGTGATGGTTTAGAGAATTTTGCAATATGGTATAGATATTCCTTCTGTGATGCTATTCTGTAAATTTTTGTAAATAAATGTGCTTGTTAAAAAAAAAAAAAAAAAAAAAAAAAGCCCAGTGGAAAGACGTCCGCTTCACACGCAGAGGGCACGGGTTCGATACCTGGTGTGTACTTTTTATTTTTTATTTTTTTATCAGGCATTCTGCGCTGTTTACATTTCTTTTTTTTTACAATTATCACAGAAAACAAAAATCTGTGGACGATACGTCGCTGCACTAAATGGTATGGATTCCATTTTTGACACCTGCGAACTCAATGTATATCACTTTCCACAAAATGCAAGGAGCATATGAATCGGGTACCGGCCGCTTTCCGAGCTTCGCGTAATGGTTCTACGGGAATTGCAGCCGGCCATTGATCCCGACCCGTTGATCTTTCGGAAACTTGTGCACTCTGGCATAACTCTGGCCACTTTCAGATGCAGGACATGTGAGGCAACTCTTCACGCAACATCTTGGGAGTATTCTTTTCGAAGCTGATCACGGGAATTCACCACGGCACTCGGGCACTCACTACTAATTAAATGTACAAAACAACTCATCTTGAAGTACAGAACAGCGAGCGGAACAAACATAACTGCAAAGGAATACCACGGCGAGCGAATGCTACGTGCGGAAAGAGGAGAAAAAAAAAAAAAAAAAAAAACGTACGGTCGGGTGTAGCCACGTGACTTCCGCCACTCACGCTATCCTCTCCCCTTCTCCGTTTCGGTTTCTGTTTCGAGCAGTTGCGTTTTTTGGCTTTATTGAAAAAATACGTGACTCTGTAGCAAAATATTAATTGGGTAGTATTCCGACACCATAATGAATCGCCTGACAAAAAAGGAAAAAAAAAACATTTGGGGGGTGTCAGTGTCCCTTTAAAAAGTGGGATCGGAGACAAGTTGGCATCACTCTGTAGCCAATATCTATCCATCGAAGCGGAACAAGGAGCGTTTCCAGTGAACTCTTCTGTCGACTGCGGGAGGATTTGAAACGGGCGCATCACGCTTGTGGGAGGAGCTTCTCCTACCTTATAATGATAATAATAATAAGAAGAATAATGCTTATTTTTCCATCAAACAAATGATGGAGGGAGACCGAGGAAAAAAGCTGCATCATGCAGCTTGACGAGTCCCTGGCCCCCCTCTCACAAACAGCGGTGGCACAAGGAAAAATGAACAAGATGCAATGCCATTCAAAAAGTAATCAGGCGGCAATATTAACGTTTTTCTTAGTAATATGATGCATACATAGAGATTTCTATGTAACTATGTATCTATGTAATACATGATACATACCATAGATACATTGAGAGGATACATACAAAGAAAATGTCGTACATATATACATTTAGATATATACACAGAAAACACGAAGTATTATACATCTCAAAGCTCTGGAAAGTACTACTAAAAAACCCCACTGGAAAAACATTCTCTAATATCTTTTCTCGATGACTTAATAGGATCAATATTTTTGAAGCTAAGAAACTTAAGTAGGTTTGGAAGCGTATACGATAACATTTTCTCAGCATAGTTAGGGGTGTGCGAATATTCGCAACTTTCGAATAACGAATCGAATATTACCCTATTCAATTCGTTAATCGAATCGAATAATAATTTTTAAAAGTTTCGAATATTTTTCGAATAATTTTGGAATAGTCGTTACGGTGTCGCGCCACGCGATTCCTTTTACAGGCCGCCCACAACGCGCCGGCACTCCTGCCATACATGCCCGCAAGATGGCAATACGCACCTTCTCCTAGACAATGATTCTCATCATGGGCAGCAGAAGTTCCTCTTTATACATGAGTTGCTGTTGCCTCCATTAGGGACCACTGCGTTAAGTATAACCCGCATGTAAGCGATTTGCCGGGAGACGAGCCAGTCAACGTCGACCCGCTTCGCAGTCGCTCGGTCAGTCGCGCGATGAGGCCAGCCGCATGAAAGTGGCGTGCGCAAGCGACCAAGGCGATGAGGACGTATCTTAGAAATCCAAACACCGAGCGACGCGACGAGCGACAGTGAGAAATCTCCGTCGCTCGCTGCTGCGTCCCGACCCTTGTCGCTGACGCTCGTCTCGTCGCTCGCTAAATCACTTACATGCGGTTCAGCATTTAGGGACCGCTTTCGCACGAGACTGCTCGTGCACGCTTTCTAAAAGCTTGTCGTGGAGACGTTTCAGAGCTGTTTGCAACGGTACCGCCGTTCTGTGTGAGCGAAGTAGAAGTGGTAGAAGCAGGAAGTTGTTCGAAGAGAAAGCACAGTAGAGTGTGGAAGTTTTTCGGCCGCTGCCATGCAACCAATTGAAGCCACAACAGCTGCTTCTGTCGAGTCTTTCCCAACACTTTCCATGGTTGTTCCACATGTTTAGTGTGTGAAGATGTTACTTTTTGAGGGCGCGAGTGGAACTAGACAATGCGTTTCCCCAGAATCTTCTCAGAATAATGAAAACAAGGTTCCTGGACGTAAGCACAAAGGCACATCACGCCCTTTGCCGCCTTCCTTGATCCTCAATTCAAGGACATCTGCTTCAGCAAGGAATAAAAAGAGAATGTAGAGCTCCTGCTAGGTACAATGCTTCAGGATGTACCAGGCTCAAGTGAACTGTGATTTTATGTTCAGAATCCACGTGAACCGTGATATTATGTTTAGCATTCTAATATTTTATTAGCTTTTGTTTCTATTTATATATATATCGTTGAACTCTAATTATTATCGTCTAGGCGCGTTTTTACAAAAATTTTAGAAAAGGTTTTGGATCAATAAAAATAAATTTATAATCTCTTCGCTCCTCTTTAGTAGCTGTCTACTTACTATTCGGAAACTATTCGAAAATTATTCGATTCGTATTCGTATTCGATTCGGTCCCACAATTATTCGATTCGTATTCGATTCGGTTTCAAAAATCACTATTCGCACACCCCTAGCATAGGTCCTTCTAGTATTGGGTAACTTCCAATTTTGCAAACTTCGAGTGGGGTAAGTTGGCACTTTTTGGAGCTAGAGAAGCCAGGTCAATCAGGTTAAGATGATTTTTTTTTGTATTTCAGATTTATAACACACACACAAACGATATTTATATATACTATTAACATTAATCAATTTTAAACTTTTAAATAAGGGTTCACAAGGGTGGTAGTATGGGACATTGGAAATGTTTTTTAGCATTTTTTTTCTGCAACAGAAGTAGCTCATTTAAGTTTGTACTTTTACTATTACCCTAAACTAAATGGCAGTAATTTATATGAGAGAAAAATAAAGAGTTATAAATTAAAAATTTGACTCTACTTGGCAAAAGATGGCGGTGTCGATACATCAAGCCAACAACACGCGATAGTTTAAGCAAAATATAATTAATATGATCGTCCCATCGCATTTGATCTGTGAATACAACACCAAGAGTCTTAAAGCTAGTGAGGACTTCAATTTTAGTCGAATTTAAAATGATATCACAAGTAAAAGTAACATTCTTGTTTTTTCGGTAAAATAAAACCGCTTCTTGACTTGCAACCGACTATAAACATAAGCACCCCTTCCATTTCGCTCTCAAGGAAGGAGATTATCTTTCTGAGGCCCACAATGGAAGCCGAACGCTGACAGACTATAGTCGGTGACAGATCAAGAACGAAGTGGAAGCTCCCCCCACCTCTTTCGACTTTAGTAGAGCGAACGCAGGAGAGGAGGCGACCTCCTCTCCACCGTTGACTCCGCTGAAGTGGAAAGGGGTGGGAGGAGCTTCCACTTTGTTCTTGACCTGTCACGGACTATAGACCCCTTTCAAAAGCGTGACAACTCTGTGCGCCTCGGGCAACAGTGTGTGCGCTCTTCGTGGTGAAGGAATGTTTTTTCTTCGGCCCGCTGGCTCTGCGTGAAAAAGTGGCATGGTAAATGAAGTAAGGCGGCTCTGTTTCCCGCCGCCGGCTAGGAAAATAACCTTGCTAGCTAGTTTGCTAGGTATGAAACCTGAAAACAAAGATGATGAGATGATGACAAATCATGATGTGTCTGCAAGTCCCCACTAAACTTGCATAAAAAGATGCCCTCAAGGGTCACCTAATGCGGTTCTGTCTTCATTCTGCATGGAAGCATAAAGTAACATGGTGTTAGTAGATGCCTCAGTAACATAAAAAAATTACACCATCTTCCCGAGGGGAACCATGGGGTGATGCGGAGCATCGTGTTGGTTCCGAGGAAAGAGTCAGTTGCGTGCTGACGTCGAGAGATGGCGCCACCGACTGCCCTAGCGTTACCCCCTACGCGAGCCTTCGTCGCGGCTCGCGGCAGAGAAACTTGGAACGCTCGCCGCTCGCCGTTTATTTTTTTTTCACACTTGAAGGAGAGGAGACTAGAGGAGGAGAGTTGCGCGTGCGCGCGCGGTGTGGTTAGAATCGAACGCACGCGAAGTGCACGCACAGCTGGTAGAGAGAGAGAGCGGAGAGAGTAACGCGCAGCTGTTGGAGAGAGGGAAGGAGGAGAGTTGCGCATGCGCGCGCGGTGTGGTTAGAATCGAACGCACGCGAAGTGCACGCGCAGCTAGTAGAGAGAGAGAGCGGAGAGAGTAACGCGCAGCTTTCGCAGAGAGGGAAGGAGGAGAGTTGCGCATGCGTAGTGTGAGTGCAGACTACAACGCCGACGCCGCGGGACATAGCCCCGAGCAAGAGATGCCCCGCATCTAAAAAAAATAAAAGAAACGCACCTGCGAGGTAAAGTTTTTTTTTTTTTTTTTTTTTTCGCGCGTTTATTGTTAAAGTGTAGAAAATGTTCGCAGGACTGATACGGGAATTCGACTGCTCGTTTAGCCTCGCCAATGGTATCTGTCTACAGATTAACACCAAATAAATGTGCGATGAGATAACAACGTTTTGTATAAAGCAACTGCATGCAAAATTGCGAGGCCGGCCGAAAGGCAACGGATGCGTCGGGTAAAATCGACGCTCGTTTATCCTCGTCAATAGTAAAGAAAGCGCAAAGCAGTATAATGCAGAACCAATCTACAATCCTCATTAAGCAAATGCATGCGAATTCGTGAGGTTAGCCAAACGGTCGCGGCAGCGGAGGGTTTGATAGGTATATATAAGTACTCCCTTCGGTCCCAATTTGTCAGTGTATTCATATTGCGTGCAAACCGGGACACAGCACTGTGTTGGCATCTTCACTGATGCTCTGGAGCGCGTAAACCGTCCTTAAAACAACACATGAAGCGCCTAAAGCTCGATTGGCGCACAGCGAGGTTGCGACCTGCTTTCCTTCACCATGCCACGCAGCTGCTGACCGCCTCGCTGTTGCCATGGTTACCATGCCGAGACACACTGTTGCCGGGTTTTCTGCAAGGGGTCTACAGGCAAGGCGACAAGGTCACCAACAGAAGCGGCCTTTCCTTTCATTCCGTTATCCCGCACGTCCAGTCGAGTCCCCCTTCAATCCTCTCCCTTCCTCGTTTGGCAACCTCCTCACTTCCTCCGCTTCCTCTCCTTCCCCAAAGATTTTCCTTTCCCGTACTCCCACAGAGCGGGCGGGCTTCGAGCTTGAAGCCGAAAATAAATGTTGTTGAAGTTGACAGATTGTCCTGTCTGTATCGTCCCTTATGTGTCTCCACTTTCTAAATGTTTAACAAGTCGACAAAGTCGAACCATCCTAAGCACGCATGGTAATCAGATGACAAGGGAAATTATTGGGCCGAACATATTGCTAGGACTGACAATAAATGTGTCAGCACTCCATCTCTCACGTTGTCAGAAAAAGAGTTAAACCTGGCTACAAGGATATAATTGTGAAAACTTTGTGTAATGGTTTTTGTCTTGAAGATAAACGTTCGGCAGCCCCCTGCCTGGTTAGGAATAGATATTAAGCGAAAAATAGGGACTCCAACCAAAAAGGCTCGAGGTACACCTAAGGACTTCTTACGAGTTGTGAATGAGAAAGCACGCACGCCGCTCTTCGCTCCCTTCTTTAATCTGCGCCACACAACGCGCTGACCTTGGGCGTGGAACGGTGGAGCCGCTGCCTCGAGGACACGCAGCGCCGTCGGGTGAGCGATCGTTCAAACTGTCGTGTGCCTTGCGGCGCGAGGAAGGAACAGACAGCAACGTAGTTCCCAGCAGAACGAACCCCTTGGTTTATTCTATGCGCCGTATATATTGCCACGCGCCGTACAATCAATAAGAGGCGAGCGAACGCGGTGATCAGTGATAACACAACAGTGTGATAACACAGTCAGGATGACACCACACATACTGATGCGCAGCAGCCAATGGGAGCCTCGTCGACGCTCGCCAGCCAGCGGGACTGAAGTGTAAAAGGTGTCGTTTGCTAGCTTTGCGCGTGGTTTCATTAAGGCGCCGTTTTGCATGGTTTCAAAGCTGATGACGTCGGCTCACTGCATGAGACAGTTAATGCTTTCGCATTAAAATTTAAGAAACATTTAGCCAATGTCATTTATCTTAATTAAACCTCGCTAAGATAGACCATCCCTATTGGAAAAGCGTTGAAGAAACATACCTGCTGCTTATACAGTTCTGGTATGACACCACCATAATTTCTTGTTATTAAGGATGCAGCTAGTTTGGTATGGCGTTCTGCATAACAGGAGATACCGGCGCCGCTATGGCTCTGCCTCTTTTTATACTGGCAGCCAGTTTGCTTGCCGATATGATTCGGGGAAGCTGGTATGATTTTGCGTCCGATGACGTAGGCGACCGCAAACTTCCCAACAAACGCTTATACCACAAGACCACCGGTATCACAAAATCATACTTGCAGAAAGGCGACCGCCATCTTCCAACAAAAACGTCCATCATTTACCACCGGTATCGTTATACATACCCTACATGTCGAAACGGAACATAGACCGACGCATGAGCTCACACAAATTCCTCGGTCAACTATTTATGGCGACGTCTTGGGGCGACTGTCTCGAATAATGTGCTCCACAAGTATTCGACAGCCGCACAACCGTACCGCATAGCAAAGCCAACGTGCACGGCAACAGACCGATCGTGACACCAAGCCGAGCGCATCACCGATCGACAGCGGCAAACTGCCCGTTGTTCGTACCATGGACCGTCACTCGTACTCGGCCAACTCGGCGTCTTTTCGTGGCTCCGTCGTCGCAACCGCCGCAACCATCCGCAAACCCACCACCCCGCAACCGATAGCCGGCGTCGGCGAAACCGAAACGTAAAGTTTCCGCCCAGTGGCTGCCGCGGATCCCCGGCTCCCCGGCTCGCATAGTTTCCCGGCTTCGGCTTGCCCGCTTCCCGTCGTCGCGGAGAAGGCGCAGCGGCAGGAGGGTCGTCGGCACGCTTTACGTTTCGCAAGACAGATGTTTTGCGGTCCTTTCCTGGCGCGACTCTGGTTCTCAACTCCACGGCGCCTCTCATAGTTCAACCAGGCATGGTCAGCCTGGGTCAGTGCAGCGCGGCTGGCTTGCCTCGTCCGTTCGCCGGAGACTTCGTAGTTCGCCCGTTAGGCTTAAGATCCGAAGGTGTCTGTCTTTCCGTGGAGCGGTAAGTGAATCTCGTCCCGTTTTCGTTCTACTTTTAAATTATGTTAGGTGCGCTTCAGTGCAAACATGTGTGCCAAGTGTTCGTGACAATTTTGAGCTAGAGTAATATATGATTTGCTATTTTCCCAAGCGCCCTGGCCCGCGCGCGAGGAATTGTCGGAGAGACTGTCCCTCGCCTGGCCGCCCTGCCTTGAGATCGCATTGCCTTGTCGCTTGCCTCCTCTTAATCCTCTGGTTTTCTATTCCATTACCTATTTTGATCTGTTCAAGTGTATTTTTATTGCTTCTAAGTGTTTCTATTCTCTTCTGCGCGAGATATTTCTTGTATATATCTATAGTATTTGTCTTTATTTTGCTTTTTTCGACGGGAGTGCCGACGGACAACACGCCGCTTCGCGCGTTGTTCCCCGGGTGAGTACTACCATTGCTACCGATTCCTATCGCGCTGTTAGCTGTTCATTTTGGTTCAATTTGACCCGTGTGCAGTCGAGAGGAGCCGTTTATGAGCCATGCTTGAAAACGATGTACGATGTTAATTTCTACTTGGGCGGCTTAAATAAAAAAAAAAAAAAAACTTTGGTTATGGCTGGATGCGAGGCTGGTCCCAATGCAATGGTAAGCACTTAGAGCGCCTTTCTGAACGGCATGTAAGCAATATAGTGATCAACGAGACGAGCGACAGCGACAAGCTACGAGTGCCGGCGACGAGCGACGAAGATTTCTCACTGTTGCCTCTTGCGTCGCTCGGTGTTTGGGTTTTTAAAAACGTCGCTCATTGCCTTGATCGCTTGCACCAATCGGTTTCATAAGGTGTGTCTCGTCGCGCGGCTGACTGAGCGACAGCGAGTCCTTGTCGCTGTAGCTCGTCTCGTCGCTCGCCAAAACGCTTACATGAAGTTCACCGCCCACACTTTTCTGCACCGGTGCAGGAGGTGCATGTGAATTGAATGAAGCTTTTATACACCGCGAGCATTCTCTTGACAAACTCATACTAGCGATTGTTTTCACCCTGTCGATTACATTTATGCAAAACGGGGGCTGCTGGTTATTTCTGTGTTTAATTAAAACGCATCACTAACCTAAAAAATCCTGCTATCCTAGAGTTTTTGCTATAGGAATGTATCGCTTCAGATAAATTTGTTAATTTCTATTTTTAGCCCCTTGCCTCGCCAGAAACAACATCTGGCCTAAAGCAGTGTTTCGGATCTCCTTCCAAGACCTGATGTGGGTCGTCATTCAATCCAGGAGTCGGCAGCGTCTCATGGGCGTGTTGCTGGTGCTTCTTACTGGATGGTGCTACCGGGGGACAAGTGATTATGCTTGAGAAAGGCAAGTATGACCGCGGTAAGTACACATATTGTTTTTACTTTTCCTCGAATTCACTTCTTCCAAGAAATGCACGGTTCGCATGCGCGCATCTCTCAATGCTTCTATAGTCGGCGTGTTATTATTCCGGAGTGCTCCAACATGTCAGCGCTAGTTTCTCTGGACCATGCAATTGAGATGCAACACTAAACCACATGCCCTCGCAACAGTGCTGGGCTGAAGCGCTGTGGAAGCTACTCTAGCCTTTACAATGCAGCACACAAAAAAAATAGTTGACGCCGAGTATAGCTAGCTGTGAGACTCCTTTTTACCAAAAGCTCTGACGAAACAAATCTGCCACCTTATATGTAGTACAAAAGAACTTCGCGTGCCTAACCTGGAGAAGGGCGTTTTTTTTTTGCATAGGCCATTTTTTTTCTTAAACCAATCCTTCAGCCTCCTTGAAATGTTAACATCATGTGACACACCGAAGTACTGTAAACCCCTTAATGTTTGCGAGCCCTTAATTTTTGCAGCCTTTAATTTTGCGCAATTTAGTGGCCGTGATTATGTTCTCTGTGACCGCTTCGAGAAGAAATAGGGGCCACGAAGATAAGGGGTTTTACTGTACATCGGAGAAAAGAGGAGGTCATTCTTGTTCGTATGCAAGAGTAAAACCAACAACAGCAATCATGGTGTCATCACTTTGTGAGCCTATCTGTGTCTATTGAATGATATGAATTTTATTTTAGTTCGTTAAACATTGTTGCCTGTGCGTTGTGGGATGTCGTCTTCAACACAAACAGTGGTTTTCCTCTGAAGCAGGCAGCATGGATGCGTGCCGCAGCACAACAGAGTTCATTTGCAGGTTGTACCGGAGTTTGAAGGAGGATTCACACATTCTGGAGGAATCACGATTCAGTGGTCTACCTCAAGCGTGGACTATATTTGCTCATTCTAAAAAAATTTGGCTAGAAATCGGGGATTTTTGACGAATGTACCTGCATGGTTGAAAGGGCCAGACAAGCCTTGTGAGCGCTTTGTTTTCTAGCTTTTCAGTCCTGAACCCACTCACGTACCACATGTGTAGATGTTCCGATAGGCGGGAGCACTTATTTGGAAAATGGTGGATGACAATACGCATACATTGTTGTTGTCTTTATTAGAATTCTGTATTATGGCTAAAGGTGGACTGCATATTTTCAATACTTTGTCTCACTTAAAAATATATTATACTAAGAATATGTAGTATAGCCAATGACAAAAAGAGAATGGCTGGGCGTCCTCCAGCACGCGCTTCTACTTTTTACCCCGCTCTGAATGGATGTGCTCACTCGAGGCTCATAAGACGCTAAAACGTCATCGAAGGTAGCAGGCGGGCTGGTGGCGGAACAACGGAGACTTCTTCTTGCCTTTCTCATTCTGTCAGTGAGCGTGTACTTCTATACTCTAACTCGGCTTAACCTGGAC
Organism: Ixodes persulcatus; assembly: GCA_013358835.2. NCBI lineage: Eukaryota > Metazoa > Arthropoda > Arachnida > Ixodida > Ixodidae > Ixodes > Ixodes persulcatus. The sequence continues at coordinate 5,837 of JABSTQ010001653.1, read as the reverse complement.
AGAGCTGAGGAGAATAAGCTTGGCGAGTGCCCTTACTGCATATGCATTTGTACAGTTGAGGCACTTTCTAAATCAAGTGTCTTGTGTATATTGCCTTCAAAAACACATCATTTGGGGGGTGCAAAACGAATTCTAAGGAATATTTTTGTTTGTATTGTCCTATTACGCATCGACTCCTTCTCTTAAATGAGGAGTCGACCCAGCCTGTTGAAAAATATAATGCCTGCCAGATAATGGTGTTGCATTTAGTTAATATATGAGTATTCAGTTAGGTATCCCAAGTCGTTAGTCATTAAGACACAGTCTCTCTGTGAGTCAGTAATTTCTAACATTTGTAAAACTGCTTGTCAAATAACGGCACTGTCAAGGTCATATACTCAACTCAAATAATAGCTGGGCACAAGCTGGTCGCAGGGTTACAGGCAGCAAACATCCCGGTTTGAACGTCTGAGTACCTGCCTCGCAATGTAGCTGAAGACTTGGCCAGGGCCCCACTCACAAACGTCTATACTTTGTATCTAGCTGGACCACTTTTGATGCTACAAGCCATTGCAGTAAAAACAGCGTGACACATGATTATAAGCTCGACGTACCATGGCGTCCAACTACAAGGTCACATGGCTTGCTTTCTGCACTGAATTCGCAAGGATGGCTTGAAGCTTCTGCCGTGGTTAACTTTAAGCTGGGATAGTTTGGAATAATGCTTCCAGTTTTTAGTGTTGCCCAGCACAGTTTACAATTTGGTGATATAGTGCTGCATTGAAAAGTCGGCGCATTCATGACAGTATCATCTTATGAATGCATGCTAGCTATTAAACTCTCCGTTCTTCAGAGGAATGAAATGCACTTTACTTCCAATTGCAGCGGCTTCTGGAACTTTATGGTATGAAGCACCTTATGCCTGCAAGCTCTGACCGGACCTTGTTCTGTGGTCTGCGCAGGGCTATTGCAGGGAGTCACTCCGAGAGCCTCACCAGAGTTTCCTGCCCGTGGTCGTCCTAAAGTTTTCTGGTGTAGGTATGCATTTTTTCTTTCTTTCCCTTAATGGTACTTGGGCGTTTTCTCTTCATTTTTTCCGATGTGCCTCAAAATTAATTAAGCACACGGATAGATGCTGTACAACTGTACCCCACATATGTTTGTCAAGATAAATTTTCTTTGCCAAAGTTACAATTTTTTTATGAAGTTTGGTCTTCTTTTTATTTACAAATTTGTTTGAGTCTCGATGGGCGACACTAAAACGTTATGCCAGTGGCGAAGACAAGTTCACTCCTCGAATTTGTTCTCAACTGATTGCAAGAACTTAAGTTGTGAAAAATGAATGTCGTAAAACCTCCTTCCAGCACTTGTTCTGCAGCACGAAAAAAAAATTATACACGGGACATACCCTATTTTTTAGACTGCTTGCTTATTCTGCAGGTCTACCTGCCATAGACGTCGTGCTACTGGAGAGCAGACAAATTCAATTGTTTTTTTTTTTTCATTTTATTTTAGCAGTTGTCTTAATAGTTTTTGTAAATTTAGAGATTTCCCTAAAAAGCAAGCCGGGACCAATATTTAGTTTGATTAGGCAGCTAGAAATAATGATTGAGAGCCCTTTAGTCAGTAAAATAGATACTGTGTGCCACTGTTAGTGCCAAGTCGAGATCGGCGCTTTTTTGACATTTTGCTTAGAGTAGTACCCATTTTTATTGGTTAGCCTCTTGGTGCACGAACTAAAATCTTTCTATGCAGACACCTGCTCTCTGCTGGCGCACTATACCTTCATGCTCAGTGAGTGTATGAACTGGAGTTGTATCCCCACTCGACACTCGTTGAGCATGAGGGTAGGAAAATCTTACCATTGCAGTTGTAGTGTTTTATAGTCTTTACAGTTGAATGTGAATATTCGACAAAAATATCTCAGGTTGGCACAAAAGAGGGTTAAATGAACTCTTTTAATCATTTGCCTTAATTAAATACCCATCATTTCAATGGCTACATGGCCTTGTCCTCAGGGAAGACTATGGCTGTGGCAGTGAAGGAGCAGTTTCTTTTATAAGTACCAGTACAAAGTATAAAAATAAAAGGATCTATGTGCTGATCACTCGAGAATATGCTATTCATTGTAATGTATCTCTGCCAAGTACTTGAGTGTGATTTGTTTTTATTTTCAGCTACCTGGGTGCCTCAAGATCTGGAGATCCTAGTGGTCACAAATATGGACTCAATCTTCTTCTGTGGTCTGGCCAGGACCATGGGGGAGGTAATCCCAGCGACAAGAGCATCGCAGCATCTCCCTGCCAGTGACTTTTGATTAGCGTCGCGACAGGGGAGTCCTCGTGCCACCAGGTGTTAGGTATGCTACTCGAAATAAGCATTCTTACCTATTCCTTAAAGGGGCCCTGCATTGACTTTTTTACTGGTTTTTATTTTGCACCGAACATGAGCGCACTGGACGTAGTAACTTAATGAAACTTTTCTTTTCTCAAATTTCGCTTTATTTTAAAAGTTATAGCCAAAATAGAATTACAAAAACAAGCGAAAAATAACTTCCCTCATGACGTCGTAGGTCCTAGCTTGAGTGGCCGTGAACTAGAGGAGGGGTAGTGGGCTCATCGAGCGTTCACGGCTGCCGCACTCCGTTTCGACGGCTCGAGAGGGCGCCACTAAAGCATGTGTTGGATAGGCTGTATGAAGCGGGCGGCCAGGGCGGCTCGCATTGCATTCGCTGCGCGATTAAAGACTAATTCGGCATAACACTTCATTGGCCACAAACGACAGCAAACACGGGGTAATGATCAGTTCAGAACGGGAGCCACTTTGCGCTGCCATACCGCCAAATGGCCGAAGCGCCAGCCAAGCCCGCGCCGAAGGCCTTCGGAACGCTCGGAACCGGTCGGATCCTGGAGCCGGTATACGATCGCAGCGCCGCCGCGTACGTCCGGGATTTTTCTACGCTCGCCGTTCGTCGGGGCCTCATCCCACTAGCCCTTTCTGGTATGCGCCGTTTTTTCCACCGCTTGGTGGCGGGTATGTCGACGGGTCATTTCTTGTTTCCGTACTTTATAAACTGCATTTTGTTTCTTTTCTGATCTAAAATACTGTACAAAAACTAGTTTCATACATAATTGAAACGGTTCGCGACACTTATATTTTGTATCTCGACTAAAAAAAATGCTTTTAGCGGCTCTGAGCAGTAGTAAGCCCAGGACCAAAGACGTCACATTTCGCGCGCTTTCGGCAACGCGGGTCGCCCTCGTAGGCGGAGGAGGTTTCCGCGTCGTCCGGTTAAAATATCACGCGCTGATATTTAGTTACTCTCTCCGTGCCCGCTGGCTTTCCCGAACCCCAAGAGACGTGGAAACCGCAAAAAAGGCAGACGCTTAAATATGATTGCAGAGCCCCTTTAAGTGAAACAGCAAAAGCACTACAAAGCCTACAATGCAAAAGACATATTCAAATCTTGGGTTGGATGGAGTTCCAATTACAAAAAGGAGTCTGCAGACATGATTAACATGTGAACCTAAAAGCCCGCGGATGTAAGTTCGGTGGTGTCACAGAAATAACTTCCCGCAGATGGCTTCGCTCGTGCTATACCCGAACAAATTCTTAAAATAATCATTGTGTTACGTTGGTGTCGTCAGTCTCATGTACCTACCGCGCCCAGCAGTCGAGAAATGTGAAATATAAAAAAAACAGGAACTTGCGCATTTTCAGCTCTGCAAAGATTTATATAGTGAACCGAGCATAGCACGTTCAGCTTAAGAAAACAATTCAGTGCAGGCCTATATTCATGGTTCACATGTGTGTGATTGCCCTTCATAATGAAGTGAAAACTGCTTAAGTTGTAGCCCACGACAGGCTTTCTATTAGTGTTAAAAAGTTATGGTGTTTTAAACAGCTCGCACCAAAGAGTTTTTTTAAATACATAGGTTCATGGAAATTATGATGTGGATGTTTGCAGACAGTTATGGTGAGACCAATCTTTAATGTCAAGTGTTCCACTTATTCGGAGTTGGTTGAGCCTGTAAATATTGTAGGTCGCAAATTAATTTTTATGGTATGCAATGGACATAATCGTTCGTAATGACTAGCTCTACTTAGGGGAACTTTATACGTTTACTACGGCAAGATGGTTTAAAAGAACTGAGTATTTCTTTTATTCAGCTCCTGCAATAACCTTGTCTCTAGAAACGTTTTATATTCTTTGCTATGCTGGGATAAGATTCTGGAAATAGTTGTTCTAGAACTACGCTAGATATTTCCAGTTCATCAACTTCCTCGCAAATAATGTACGGAGGGAACTCACCGAATGACGCGACTGACAGTTTGAAACAGTCGGCCCCATAACAGTAATAATGACGTGCCACTTGCTTATGTAATGCTCATTGTCGCAGATCAAACTGCCTTTTCCGTCTACACTCACTTTCGGTAGAATCATTCACCGAACTCCCTCTCGAGACTGCAGCGCTTGGTTCTCCAAAGTAATTTGCATGAATATAAATGCAACAGGTTTCTTAGACTGTGCGTCTAACACATTCTTCATATTGAATGTGCTAACTGTATTCATAACCATATCCATAATTGTATCCGCATTCTACCTAATAATTTTTATGTTGACATTTGAGTTTTCGGCAGTACTTTTCTTCACATCTGTGCTTGTCGAGCCGTACTCAAGCCCATACATCTTGTCTTTCACTATTACATCAATATATAGAAGTGTTGATGCCGAGTGAGAATTCAAGCTACCGAATCTGTCGTGTGAGTTAAGAACCAAGAAAGAGCTCTCTAGACAAAATTTTCTGAAAGAGGGCTGTATGGGTATCAGAATAGCACATGCCATGCTAAAAAAATGCAAACTTTTGTTAGGTATGCAAGGATGACAGTGCTGCGCCATTTCTGATATGTCACAAAAAAATCAGTGGCATACAGTGTTCCTTATGGATGTTTAAACCGTCAAATTCAAATTTCAAAAGTTTTATTGAAGAACGTTCCTCACTACAAATGTATTTAGAGATCTGAGCCACCGACTCATGCAAGACTATGTGGCAAACATTCGTTTTCATGTGCATTATGGTTTACAAGGTCTAGTCTGCACTGTTTTATTGCATTCATGCTGAAACTGGGAGGGGTTCTTTGGGTATGAATAAAGAGATAAACATTTCTTGAAATCAAAATATTTGAGAACGGACAAAAGGAATGATATTAAAGTGGTATCTTAGATTCTCTTTTCTGTGACTTATCTCTAATTATCACTTTATTTCATGTGAGGCATTTAGTTTTTTAGGGCGCAGCTCTTAGGTGCCCATTTCGCGGCGTCGCCATCGGCATAACTGCCCCGCTAAGCTTGGCAGGAAATTGAATTAATGTAGAGGTCATTTGACATGAATTTTTCAGCTAAATCTAGTGGAGAAACTGTGTTTGTTTCTGGCTGACGTGACACAAAGTCATGTAACGTCAGCTTCCCCGCTACATTTAGTGGGAAAACTGAATTGGTGTTGAGGTCACGTGACATCAGTTTCCCTGCTAAATTTAGTGAGAAATTTTTCTGCTAAATCTAGGGAAATTTTCCTCTAAATGGAAGGGATCAGAAGAGGAGGAGGGGAGGGGGAGGAGTGGCATACCCTTACATCCTCCTCCTCAAGATCTGCGCTCTAATTTCGCATTACAGAGAATAGACCGATCTCACCAGGAGTTGCGCGACGCCACCGCTGCCACGGTGCATGCTGGTACCTGTAGTTCTCCCCAGTTTTCCGGCCGCGTCAATGCGCATTGTACGCCCGCCCGGCGTTTGGAAATTTTCGGGTTAGCACGAGACGTTTAGCCGGGTGTTTACTCAGGGTTTTCAAAGGGCC
>JABSTQ010001652.1:0-64763 GCA_013358835.2 Ixodes persulcatus | reverse complement strand
GGGACAAAAAAGGCCTTCTGCTTGCACCTCAGCTCACAGATGGCGCCACTTGTCCCCGAAGCTTCCAGCGCTCCTCTGTTGTCTATCCCAACTACTGGCGGCAAAGTTAAATACGTCACAAAAGTATCATATCATTGCCCCCAACTTTGTCGGTGAATAATAGAAGGAAATAAAAGTAAATAAAACATCTGAAGTTGTAGTCTTTCGGATTATTTATAAAAAGGTATCGCGATAATACCGAAGCAGACGTCGTCTGCATCTGTCTTCACGAACACCGACTGTCATCTACGCGCACCTGCAAAAATTGTTCCTATTCAGCTTTGTTTATTACCAACTGGTATTATTAAGAGGCAGTTAACGTGCAAGCAACGAAGTCAGATCGGTTTTGGTACGCCAAACTGTAGGAGCTTCAAACAGATCAAGCGCAAGTCTTTTTAGGAGTACGGCTTACGGCCACCTTCGAAGTCGGGGATCTGGGATATGGGCTCGGTGCTTTGCAGAAGAATGTAGAGTCAAGAATAAAACGCACGTCTTCCACCTTTCTCTTTAAAGGAAGAGCTCCGTTTCGCTATCGTCGGGATCTTCGCGGCAGATCCCCACTTGTCTCTGCGAAGAGCCGCGAGTTTGTTGAGAATATCCACGCACGCCGTGCGCAAAGCTATCGGCCAGACGCGCCCGTACAAGCTTGGCCTGATTCATGAGTTGTTGCCCAGACACTACGAGAAGCGGCTCGACTTTTGCCGAGATAAGCTCCGGAGAATTATACAAGGTCCATTACCTCTGCAGTTTTTGTTGTTTAGTTATGAGGTGACATTTCCCGTGGACAGGTGAAATGTTACCTGTCCAGGTGAACACACCGAACTGCCGCTATTGGAGTTCGACGAATCCGCACTGGACGTTCGAGAAAGTTTTGCAGTCACCGAAGGTAACAATTTGGTGCGAAATCTGGAGAGAGTTCGTCGTGGGCCCCTTTTTTTAACGACAACGTAACTGGAAGCACCTACCTGAAGATGATGCAGAATGAGTTCCTTCCCGAGTTGGGAGCACTGCACATGCAGCGGAACGTATGGCTTTTAAGCAAGATGGTGCGCCAAACCACTGGTCGACGAGTGTGAGGCACTGAAAGAACACCTTCCCAGGACGCTGGATGGGCGGGAGATCGCCGAACATGCCGTGGCCGCCCCTATCGCCAGGCCTCACGATATGTAAATTTTTAGTTTGGGTTTTTGTGAAGTCTCAGGTGTACAAGGGCCGCATCCTCCACATTCGACGCCTTAAAGCAGCGCATCGAGGCGGCGTTCGCTCTCATCACGGACGAAATGCGAGCTGCTGCATTCGGAGAGTACGTGACAACGCTTGACCTCTGCACTTGGCGCCTTGGAGGTCACCTCGAAGCCCTGGTTCCAAAAGAATTTAAGCCGCATTGCCCTGCCTAGAACTGACCTGACAACAGTCTATACAGAACGAACTCAAACCTTCCCATCAAGTCTATGATTTATTCATTTTAATACCCTGAAAAAGGCCTTGTTTAGGGCTGCCGAATGCTGTCGTCACGAAGCCCCGTCATTCTTGACGCGCCTGCTCTCCCGTGTCACTGAAATGCCCATGCAAATTAGATTCTCTGTCTGTGCCCTCCTCTCTCCTCAGATATCGCTAAATTTATTAACTTCATCTTATACAGTCCGGTGTCGCATACAATGTTACACCTGCAAATTAGTGAAAAGCTCACGTAACAACAACGAAAATGCAGAGCCAGCTGGTGAAGTAACAAAGCATCTTTATTTACGATACACAAACGCATTATACAAATAAACACCCTAGGGAGCCTAACCTGAGTTTAAAAGAGAGTCCACTAGACTGACTGAAAAAATTCAAACTCTAACCAAGTTCGAATAAAAACAAGATACCCTTTGTTTCAGGACCAGCTCGGTCCCTTGGTTATGGGTGACTATGGGTTGGGCGAATCTTCGTTGTCGACTTCATCTGTATCTACTTAATAATTTTCAACTTCATATTCATCAAAAATATTCAGCGCTGGAACCCGGTTCGAAAGGTTGTGCCCGTGTTTTTTCCGTAAAGCGACGAAGCCCTGAGACGTATGCGCTTGGGAGAGTGCCCGATGATCTGATGACGTTTTCTTTTGTTGTTTGGATATACCAGGATTCCAGGTGCAGACGTCTACGCCAGTGTTTTTCCGTGGCCAGAATCTCGCTCTTGCCGAAGGACACGCTGTGACAAAGATTTTCGGCGTGTTCAGCGAGGGCACTGGCTTGGACGTTGTTCTTCTTCATGTCGGATTTGTGGCGGCGGAGGCGTTCCGGGAAATTCTTTGTTTCTCCCACGTAGGCAGCAGGGCAGTCCTCGCATGGGATGCGGTAGACGAGACCTTGAACAATCTCCTTTCCCGGTCTGTCTTTGGGAAGGGGCAGTGTTGTACACGTTCGTCAAAAAAGGAAAAAAAGCTTGTTCCTCATTCCTTCTGATTTTCGGAACGCGTTCCCGTTACAAGTTTCATATGTGAAAAAGGAACTCGTTCCCGTTACAGTTAAAAAAGGGAACGTGTCGTGACATCTACGTTACATTTGCATTTTGCTGATCACCGTAATCAGTAAGATCGAGGAGAGTTTTTCTTAATCTATCCCATCAAATGGGAACATACGAATTTGAATGCCGTAATGGGCACTAGGAGAAGAAAACAAGTGGAAGCAGGGTTCAGTTCGTTGAAATATTAGCTTTAAAAATCTCAGCTTTTAACCATTGTCGTGTTTGTGGTGTGCGATTCAGACGTGCCAACTGTACTGTTACCCCACATTGCACGAACATTTTACAACAAACTTACACGTTTCAATCTAGCAAAGTTCCTCGTACGAGCTTAACAACAGAGTCTTCTCCATGTTGCCGTCTGCAAAACAAGCAATTGAAGGAGAGGGTATGGCTTTCGAAAGGTCAGTCTTAAAAACTACAATTCCTTCCTCGTGAAGGTTGAATTTGTAGTTCAGTTGGAAGGGGGTAAAAGGGCAGGAGGAATAGAGGGTAATTTTGTGCACCTTTTAAGTGACCAATGTTCGGGATGCAAGGGTGCGTTTGATGTTTGATAACCTATTCTCTCGATGTAAGTGTAGCTCTCTTTGTGAAAGTTTAGTGAAGGCAGTAGTCTGCCTTAGATTTCTGGGTGTATGAGGATTAATTGTAACAAAAAGTAGCTGAGTTTGGACCGTCCCTCTTTCTGTGTCTTTTCCATGGACTAAAAATTTAGCTTTTTGTGCAGCAGTCTCGGACACAGAAAAGAGAATCAATGTCCACTAGCTCTCCCGCACCCGACTGTTACCAAGCGAGGACCACACAAAATAAACCCTAAGATAAGTCATCATAAAGTTAAAGAGATCCTGCTCTTCTTAATTTATACTTTTACGATTTCCCTCTTTCAATTAAATTTAAAATTACGACACCGGACGAAAAAAAAGGAAAGCCGTTCCTCTTTTCTTTGCAGTAAAAATGTAACGCGATCCCGTTCCACCGATGCAAAATAGAATGGCGGCGTTCCTTCGTTCCTCCTAAAAGGAACGCGTTCCAGGAACGCCGTTCCGTACAACATTGGGAAGGGAAAGTCGGTGACGGATGGTTGTCACGGGTTTGTGAGTGACCGCGATTCCGTATTTGCGAAGGGTGAGTCCGATGGTCTCGCTGACGTTCCTTATGTATGGCAGGGAAATGCGGCTCGAAGGGGCCGGGGCTGTGGGGAGACAGGGATGGTACAGCTTTTTGTACATTCGGTTGATATATCTTATAGAGTAGCCGTTGTTTTAAAGATCGGCCTTGATCTTGCACACCTCCTTTCAGAGAGATTTATCCGTCGAGCATACAGACGTAGCACGTCTGGAAAGGGCAGTGGCCACCGATACCTTGTTTGTTGTGGGATTGTAAGAATTGAAGTTCAGGTACCTGCCGGTGTGCGTAGGATTTCTGTACACTGAGAAAGTAAGCGTATCTAAATTCTTCTGCACAGGGACGTTGAAAACAGAAGAGTACCGTCTTTCTCGCGCTCCTCCGTGAACTGGATTGCGGGTTCGACCGATTTTAGGTGTTGACAAAGACGGTCAATTTCAGTCGCCTTAACGATGCAAAAACAGTCGTCGACGTAACGGAGAAAGATTCACTGTTCTGGCACGAACGAACCAAGTGGCTTGGTGCTCAATATGTTCCATGGTGAGCTTGGCCATGGTGACCGAGATAGATGCTCCCATAGCTGTCTGCTTGTCTGCTTGAGGAGAAGCCCATCGAACGAGAAGTATGTTTGTGAGGCACTACTCCAACAAACCGCAGATCTCGTCAACAGACAATGCAGGTTCGGTCCGCTAAACTTGTGTCACCCGTGAGCGCGGTCCTAGAACAACGCAAGAGGTCCCGGAACGTTAGTAAAAAGTGACACAACGTCGAACGAGACAAGAGCATCGTCGGCGTGTGCTTCAAGTCCCTTGAATAACTCGATAAAAAGAGTTGAGTTGTGTACGTGCGTAGGCGTGTGGCCGGTGAGCGGTTAGATCAGCTGGTGCAGGTATGTGGACACCATGCGAAGTGGGGAGGTGGTAAAATCAACAATGGGACGGAGTGGGACACCGGGCTTATGGATCTTGGGAAGGCCGTAGAGTGCTGGGGCAGACCCGTTTCGGCATATCAGCTTTAGGTAGAGACCGCGAGACTCCCGGTGTTTCTTGAAGATGATGGATAGTGTCCTGTTGACTGTCTCCTGAATCTTTGTTGTGGGGTTCTTACGCACGGTCGTATACGCAGAGATGGAGAGGAGCGCCATTACTTTTTGTTTGTACACACATCGGTTGAGAACAAAAATGGCGTTGTCCTTGTTTGCCGGAAGAACCTGGATCGTGTCGCCCTCATTCAGAGTACACAAGGCGTGGTGTTCAGCGGATGAGAGGTTTTCTTCACGCCGACAACCTTTCGCGATGATACCACTTTTTTTCCGACGCACTTCGTGCCGGAGAGAAGGGTTTAGGACACGATTACTGTCCTGATTGGCTGCCGCCAACATAGGAATTGGGGACTTGGTTGTAGTGTTGTTTAAACCATGTCCCTTTGCCAGAACGGAAGCTTCTAAGGATAAGAGTACCCTTGAAGAAAGGTTCCGTACGAAGCGTTGATTGTGCTGAAAGGCGGTTGACAATTTTTTTCGGGCGGAGGGTCGTGATCTTGCCCTGGTGGTCTAGGGCTTTTGCTTTCGTGGCAGTAGCTGCGGTTGACCTGGCAAACTCTTCAACAGCGTGAAATACCTCACGCATCCTTAATTCCAGTTGTCTACGGGCAAAACACAGGCCGAGTTCCTTATACAAGAAGCTGCACCGTCCCCGTCTCTCCACGGCCCCGGCCCCGTCCAGCCGTATTTGCCTGCAATGGATAAGGAGCGTCAGCGAGACCATCGCGCACCCTTCGCAAATAAGGAATCGCGGTCACTCATAGACCAGTGGCTACGTTTACATGGATGAGACAGCAGCGCAACGGATCCAGTTAGCGAATCGGATCCACTTCAACCACTGCGTTCACATGGTTTGGATCGACCAATAGCTGCACCTCGTGTCGAAGGATCACAACGCAAACCTCGTGACCTTCAGATTGTTTCCGAGGTGTCCGGTTTGCCTAGCGGCATGCAAAGCAAAGCTCCCGTAATCCCTCTCTCGAACACTCGATTCGATCCGGTTGCGTATGCATGGAGATTCTCGATTCGGATTGACCATCTCAAATACCCCGTCCCAGCGGATCGGATCGGATCGGATCGGATCGGATCCGATCCGATCCGAGTTGTTTACATGAACCGATTCGATTCGTTAGCTGGATTCGATGCGCTGCAGTCGCATCCATGTAAACGTAGCCAGTCACAATTAACCGTCACCGCCTCCCCCTTCCCAAGGACAAACCGTCTACAGCATCCCATGCACGGACTGCCCTTCTGCCTACGTGGGAGAAACAAAGAACTTCCCGGAACGCATCCGCCGCCAAAACTTCGACGTGAAGAAGAACGAAGTCCAAGCCAGTGCCCTGGCGGTACACAAAACAAAACTGGGTTACAACGTGTCCCTCGACAACAGCGAGATTCTGGCCACGGAAAAAAAACTGGCGTAGACGTCTGCACCTGGAATCCTGGTATATCCAACAACAAAAGAAAACGTCAACAGATCATCGGGCACTCTCCCAAGCGCACACGTCTCAGGGCTAAATGGCTTTACAAAAAAACACGGGCGCAACCTTTCGGACCGGGTTCCAGCACTGGATATTCTTGCTCAAGATGAAGTTAAAAATTATTAAGATGATATAGAATTCGACGATGAAGAAGATTCGCCCACCCATAGTCACTGTGACGAAGGATTCGAGTTGGTCCCTAAACGTAGGATATCTTTTTTTATTCCAACTTGGTTTAATTTTCAATTTTTTCAGTCAGTCTTTTTATTTCTTAACCATAAAGACCTCTGTCGAAGATGTTTACATTCAAAGAGTCCACTAACAACCTGGAATTGTGCCCAAACCGAGCGGAGCTCATGAGAAACGGTGTGGCGGTGCTTTGCTGATAACCGCCAGACCGAAACCGAGACTAATAAAAAAAACCTTGGCTCTTACACTTGGCCGATTGAGGCGCCATCTGTGAAAGGCTGTCGCAAACAGAGGCATTTCGTTTGCTGCTTCCCACGGACGACGTCCCCTCATAGAGAAAAACAGTTTTTTGCCTCTAAGTTTTTATTCCGGTAATGCTAAGTGTTAACATTTTGACATCTTGCAGGAACGGCTGGGGCAACGTTTTGAGAGAGTTGGAGCTCTCAGCAATGTCTCGTTTATTATTTCGGTGCGAAAAGCATTGTTCGGATTTCTCACAAATACCAGGTATTAAAACATTGCTAGGAAGGCATAGATTCAACAATTTCAACGCCAAAAAGTGTATGGGGACTTACACTGACGCCGACAACATCCCATTTCAATGGTTTGTTGATGCGGGACGCGGCACTTCTTGCCCACACCCCATCGCGCACGTGCGGTGCCGGTCACATGCCGCTAGGAGCGCTCCGGTTTGTTTGTAAACATCTGTTGCTGTATACCACACAAACAACAACACATATGTAGACAAAGGCAACCTGAAACATACACGATACTCACCGACACACGATTTATGTGCTACACCTTCGCGAAGGGTATGCTGTCCCCACAGGCGATGGGCGTACTCTCCCCGATAGACCCCGTTAAATGTCCCATGGTCCGCACCACCTGGACCCCCGGCCACGACCTCTCCCTGGTATTGAGAGAGCGTACGCGCTCGCACAAGCACTAACCTGCCGGGCGTTGCCAACATAAATATAAAGTATCAGGTAACAAGGAAAAGAAGACACAGACACAACTGTGTGCACGGCCCTACGCACCTACGCCTACATCAAAGAACACTATCGTACACAGAGAAGAACACTGCCACCACCACACCCCTCACAGAACAACCCTGGAGCCACAGCTTTTCGACAACTAATAACAGACACATGCCCCAATCTCTACCAGAAACACCTATTCCTCCCCACCTGGTACCCGAACCCCGTCAAAGACGTCCACCCCATACCCAACCGCTCCCCTTCCACTTGGGAGGCTGCCCTATCCGGAGGCCATATAGCGAAAGCCAACGGGGTCCTGCATTGATGGCTCCGGCCAAGAGGAACACGACACTACATAGTAAATCAATAAAAGTTTCTCCTCCTCCTCGTCTTCGGGGTTTGCCGCCACTCCCTGTTTAAGGTGGCAGCAGGGCTGATGCTACAATTTCTCAGTTTCAAAACCAGCCGCCATCGCACACCTCACGTTTCCGCCTTTAGGTATCCACTATTGCGAAGTAACGTGGCAAAAGGTACATACCTGGTTGGTTCAGCCAGTATTTAGCTTTTAGAGCGCTGTAAAGGTGAACAGAGGCAATAGTGAGTTTTAGAAAAGCGCACGCAAAGAATAGCGCCGTCGCCACTGCACATACGCGACAAACGCTTACCGCGTTTGACGCTTTGCGTGCGTTATTTTAGCGTACCATACTTTTAGGAAATTACGTGCTAACGCAAAGAGTATTTGCTCTCCTCTAAGGAGAATTCGCATGACGTGAGAAGTTGGCTAAAGCCAAGACGAACGCATTTAGAAGATGGCGGCTCCCAGGACCATGGCGGCGACCGCTGTGGTTGTTGTAATGAGCGTGATGTCAGCGGCATCCTCGCTACTGCGATTTTATTACTGGACGACATTGCACTTATGCGGTAGGTGCGGGTCGCAATCGGTTGGGAAGACCTAAAGAGCTAGGCAGTAATCGTCGGCATCTTGCTGCTTCCGACGTGCGAACATTTGTCTGCCAACGTACTTCAGGTATGTGTGCGAAGGTCAGTACATGATACCTCTCTTGCCATGGTGACGCAAGCGGACACTACGGTTCGACCGCTCGCGTCGCATTACAAGATATTACTCTGGGCAAATTTTTTTTTTTATAATTACAAAACTTCGTTTGTGAAATATAAAATTCTGAATCTATCTTGGCGGCTTTGCAAGCGGAAGTTAATTGGGTTGTTGCGTCGCGGCGGGGAAACGCTATTTTAAAACTTCTTCTTCTGGCAATCGCTAACTTTAGAGCTAGCGTGAGCTAAACTAGCGTACTTTATTGTAAAACTAACAACCTACTCAGGACTAGCTGTTTTTTGCACTTGCCGGGCGGGCATGTGTAGACAGAAACATCAACAAGCAACGAACAGTTTCGCGTGACAACAATGAAAAAAAAAAAGAAGATACCAAAATCGCTGCTCGGCGAACGATGGAAATTCCAACCCCACAACGGTCCGCATCCAGGTGTGCTCGAAGAGTCAGTTTGTTCTCACGGGCGTCGGCGGTTTCGAATGCGCCAACCACAGCTTCCGTTGATCGCCGCCTATAGTACGCATACTGTTGTCTTCGAAGAGCCACTCTGCTCTCGAGGGTGTTGGCGGTTTCGCGCAAACGGCGTCGTCGCTGCGCCTCGAGTTTACGTTGTCGTATACGTTGTGCCACCACCACGGCCGCTCGATCCCCTCCTCTCCCGCTCTCTCGGCGCGTCATTGGAAGCGTACCAGAATACTCTTACCCTCTTATAAGATGGAAAGGGGACTAAACGAGCGAACGAACGGGGCAAAAGAGCACGGCGGGAATCGCGCATCGGCCTCACAAGATCAGTCCAGTCCAGTCCAAATCACGACTGTCCAAAAGAAAGACAGCTGCATGCACCAGGGAATAAATGCTAACACATTTAAAAACAGATATTGGTATTTGGGGGACAGGCGGAGGTTGTGAGAAGGGGGGAGGGGTGATTGGGGGGCGGCGGGGTGATGGACAAATGCACCACGGTAATGCTCCTCACGAACCACACGGGACAGTTTTACGGGCCTTTAATTTTCAGTTTTTTTTTTTTTTTTTGCTCGCTGTCAGTTCATTTTGTAAGAAGTCGATGTCTGTAGATTGGCGATTCCAGAAACGGACACTGGGGTGTTGTGCTTTCCGTGAATTCCTTTCCTTTCACTCCCCAGCCCCCTGTCTTCGCTTCTTGTGTTCCGTGATAAAAGAGCGAAGGCTATTGCATCGCCGTTCTTTGACTCAATCTCCCCCTTTGACAGGATGGAAAGAGAAAGAAATCATAACGAGAAATTTGA
Source organism: Ixodes persulcatus (assembly GCA_013358835.2). Classification (NCBI taxonomy): domain Eukaryota; kingdom Metazoa; phylum Arthropoda; class Arachnida; order Ixodida; family Ixodidae; genus Ixodes; species Ixodes persulcatus. The sequence continues at coordinate 55,074 of JABSTQ010001652.1, read as the reverse complement.
GTTGTTCGTTACCGAAATTTTATGGCAGTCCATTCGAAATTATATATTTCAGAAATTGATGTATGAATCACTAAGTTAGAAAAAAAATAACGGTCTACATTTATTTCTGTTACTACAAACGGATTACTTCCGTGTCTGATCGGCACTCACTGATTCGTTTACACGGTGAGTTTGCTTCGTTCAATTCAACTGCACCTCCTGCTCCGGTGCAGAAAGCGTATGGCAGTGCACCTCCGGTACGTGCATTTAGATACAACCGGAAGTACACCGCCCGTAAGACAACCGGTGACGGAGTGCTCGAGAATCACTCGGCCACGACTCGCCCGACACCGAATGCAAAAGACCCATTTCGGGTCCACGTCGCGCAAAGATTGGCGGTCGCCAATCCTCGGGTACGAATCCTGTGATTGGGTTTGAGTCCTCGTGTCCAAACCTTGCTCATAGTACGGGCCCCAAACTATGGCGGACGTGGACACTTGGCACATTAGCTATTAGATGACCAAGATGGCGCGCAATTTAGAAAAAAAAAAGATTGGTTGATGATAAAATATTTTGCTTTACTCATTAATTCAATAATTGCTGTAACTGACAGGACGGGAAAGGCAGGGCGTCTCGTACCTACGCCCCTACCTTTAGCACGCGCTTGTTTCCCCTCGCAGTCCTTTGGCTGTGTTTGTCCACTCGACGCTCACGAACCGCCAAAGTGTTATTGAATAAAAATAAAAAAAGCTCGCGCTGAAAGCAGAATGATTGAAACGCCCCTCTGCCGTTCTCATTATATCAATCACTATGAATAAAAAAAAGTAAACAATTTGTTCTCATTTTTGAAGTATCAAAGAAAGACTCATGTTTGCCTATTCTCAGCCAGTTTCCTTGTCCCTCACTAAACGACGTTTCTTTAACAAACACGAGCCCAATATCATTCGCTGGTAAACCTTAGTTATGGTGGATAAACAGAAATATAACGATCGAGAAGAAGTAACCCACTTTACTCACCAAATCTCGTCTGAATTAAGAACGTATTGATGTCACCACGGAGCTTGTTTTGTTTGTACAGAGACTTGGAAAGTAACGAGATAGAATACCTGATATTGCTGATCGCTTTTGCGTGATGTCGCTTCCTAATTATTTGACTCAAACGGAAGTGACAACAGCACGACATGGTTGGGTTGTAGTCTGTTTCAAATGAAATCTGTTGTGGAACGCACATAGGACACGCGCAAGGTTTAACTTGTCCGGAAACAATTTGAGTAGCATTTTTGTTTCCAGCAGTTTTTTTACATTATTTTTCTCGGGAAAGAAGTGAGAAGAACTGTCAAATCTCGACGAGATTCAGCATGAAGTACGTCGTCCTTGTTTTGTGCACAGCGACCGTTCTCGCGCAGTCGTTCGCAGGGGGTAAATCATCGAAAGTGTGTAATCTCTTCGACTCCCTAAAGAATGCGAGAGTTCGAACAATAATTTTGCGACTTCCTAGCTTGTTGAGCGCCACATGCGACCGCGAGCACAAGGTTTTGTCGTGGACACGCAGGAGTGCCCTCCTCGTCGAGGTCTGGACACACTTCCAGGATCGCGAGATGGAACTGCTCAAGAAATCATCGGAGGAAGACACAAACGTGGCTGTGATTGTTCCGGGGTCATCGACACCAACTAGGAACGCCATACTAGAACGCATCAAGCGTGACGTCATATTCACAACGTTGGTGAAGTGTTTGTTCTTTCTGTAGGGCGAAGAAACACTACCATACGAAGATCTTCAAGAATCCGCATGTTCCGTGGGTGTGGTAAGAGGCTTCACAGACATACATGTGCCCAGTAATGAGCATCGGAACGGCAGGCAAAGAACATTCGATATATGCAATTTGTTTCCTCGTAAAGCTATAAGTGGCTTGTCGTCTCTACGTGGTAAAACTTTCCGAATTTCAGATAAACTAATGACTCCTGATGGAATCTTTCCACCCGGAAACTATAACTATCCAGCTATGGTCGGCGTGATGACAGCGATACATTCACTAAATATAACAGTTTTGCGTCGGCAATATGTCATGAACGATGCCACACCGGACCAGGTCAGCTCAGACCTTATGCGCAAAAACTTGGACATCGTTGTCTCTGGCTCCATGAAGGCCCATCATAGGCGCCGCTATATTTTCGTAAACGCCGTCACCGAATGCGTGAACCTTAGATTTTTCAGTCTTGCGCAGTCAGTGCCAGGATTCAGTGCCATCAATTTAGAAGTTCTCGTAGCATTCTTACTTTTGGGCGTTCTTGTGGTCATGTATCATGTAGTTGAATGCAAGCTCATAGGTCGGCGTGCCAAGGTAGGCGTCGTGTCTCTCTTTCTCATTGCGGCGGTCACTGGCAAATCGTTCAATCCGCCGGCGTTGCACACGTACCCTAAGACGGCACATCTTTGCCTACTTTGGCTCGTAGCAATGACGACCATATGCGCATACATCCAGTCGGCTCTCACATCCGAATAAACTGTGCCGGCCGTCGCGAGCAGCGTCGACACAATCCCACAGTTGACGGAGCTAGTCAAATCGAGGCAGATCTTTCCGTGCGTGAGAGAAAACGACTTCGGGCACAAGTACATCGCAGCTTGTGTCGATTCCCTCTCCGTCTCTGTAAACGAAGCCCTGAACGAGTTTGAGAGTACCTGCATCGGCGATCTGGAGGGCAAGCAGTGCTACAATCTCGCCAGCCGGGGGAGCCACGTGTTTATCGATGGACTGCTGGGTGCCAACGATTTGCGCATGGCTTCTGCGCATGGGTTGATCGCCTTGACTGAGCCCATCAGTTATTCCTGCCAGGCGGTGCTCGCTGCCAAGAATTTTCCGTACACGCGGGAACTCGTTTTTCTGGTAACGATAATTACGCAGGCGGGTCTAATAGACTATGAGTGGCAGAAGGAGGCGTGGGAAGACCCTCCACAGTCCAGTAGCACGGATGCCAAGGACAGGATGCGAACTTGCAACGAGTATTTCTACTGGTACTTGTTCGGAATCCTCTTCAGTCTAGCCGATTTCTTCGTGGAAGTAATTTTTAAGTACCTCAAACTTTACCTATACGAGGACACGTCTAGTGCCACGCACAGTGTGCAACGGTGGGCGTGGTCTCTCTGGGCACCTCCCGTCCACTGATTGGTTGGTGTGTGAAAGACATCCGAGTCGGTAATGATTTAATGCAGAGGGGCTCACTAAAAACAAATTGGGTTGCTCATAGATACCACAATTTGTTTGAGGTGACAGATATGACCCGTCACTTTTGTTGGCTGTTTTTCCCATTTCAGTTTACACGAATTTGCCAATATGTTTACATAGGGTGTGCATATACCGTGATATTCACCTTTCTTGTAAGATCGAGCTATTTCCTTATTATTGCTTTCTTACCTCTTGTATCTTCTTCAAGGATCCTTCGCCATGTGTACTTCTGACACCAAAACGTGAAATGAACTGCTTGTCGCACTTAATCTTAGACCACATGTTTTGTCTTTTATTTCATGCGCTTGTGCAATGTGCGGCATGTCCATGAACATTCTGGGCGATTGCTCTCTTCCCCTAGACATCGAAAAGGTCCTTGAGAAGGGCTCCAAATTTTGTACGGCTCCGCACACACAAGAACTGCAGAGGCTGTCGACTGTATGAGAATTTCTGCTAAGGCTCCAGAAACTGACAGAGCCAGATGTATGGATGAATGTGTTGATGTTTTGTTGAAATCGGGACATTTGCAGAAAAACACTCAAAGTGGATCATGTGCAGAGCAGAAAAACGACTTCTACATTGGTCGATTATTTTAAACAACACAATCTAAACCTCCTAGTTTCAGATAACGTTAGGAGATTTGTAGTGTGCCCCAACAATATGTATTTGCAGAAAGCTACGGGAGCCATACAAAAGAAATCTAACCATGTGCAAGTTATAAAGACCAAAAAATATGAAAGCTAAAGCACTTCAACTGTGCTTCAAGCTTTATTTGAGTACTCTAAACTGTGAAAAAGCAAATAAACACACCCAAAAAAGATTGTTTGGGGTATGTTCTTCAGGGCAAAAACACACAAAGTGGAATGTCCCTTTTGTGTAGTCGTAACTGAAAAAGGTTTATGGGAAGGAGCTATGTCAAGGTTCCTATTTAATCAACTGTCAGACCTCCAAATGGAAGTTTCCTTTTTGATTCCTATCTCAGAACAAGTTATACATGATCTAAAAATGATATCATACGAGTACAAAATATTTTTTTCCGTCAACGTTGAGGATTTGTTTTATTCAATACCTCATGACCATATGTTCGTACTTGCATGCGAAGGGATCAAGGAATCCGGCTTACATCTTGAATCATTCTTGGAGCTATTTATATTCTACCTAGCATCTACAGTCGTCTCATTCAACGGGAATGTTTACCTGCAAAAAAAAATGATCATTGCATCATGTGTGGCACCAGTGTTATACGACATCTCCTTATCCAAATGCGATCGAGCCATCGCCTAGCTGGTATCCAACAACCATGTGTCGAGAATATATGGATATGTTGACGACAATCATGTGCTACTAAAAAATAGACCTGATGCAAATGACGAACGACAAATCATCAACCTTTGCTGAATTTCTCGATGTACCACTAATATTCCAACTAAGCCACACTTGCTGGATGTACATGCCACGATCATCAAACATTCACTCCAATTTGAGTCTTCCTTCTCAAACTCATTAAAATAGCAATTATCAACAACTGTCTTAGCGCAGCTCTCAAGAAGTCGTGTGACCACAAGGCGGGAAAATGCTTAAGGTTATTTGAAACTCAAGACCTCGGGATTTCCAAGAACCACCTTTTACGATGCTATTGAAAGAATGAATAACTCCCACACACAGAAAGAAGGGGCTTCTAGGTATGACAACCGTGTCGTATTTTCAGCACCAGACAAGCTCAAGAAACTTTGTCCTAAGATAAATACCCCTCAGGAACGTCACAATGAATGTGATTTGAGACAGAAGCAAACATATACACCTTGCCAAAGCCAGGTTTTATATGAAATACCTTTCACCTGTGGCAGAGTGTATTGTCACGAATGACACATGATGAGGCGAAGAATAACTGAAAAAACTAAACGTTCAATGAGGCGAACTTGTTCCCAAAACAAAATATAAGTAAGTTAGCGTCGCAGGCGCCGATGTCGGCGAAGCAGCAGGATCGAGTGCTGGAGTGAGACTGACTGCGGCTGGCCACGCGGAGCCCCTTTTGTACACGCGTGGGCTTCTCGAACGATCGGCGTTGAACTTTCGCGCATAGAATATTCTAACCTCGAATATGCAGAGAGTTCTCGAATTTACCAGAACAGTGAATTGCAAGAATAAGTAAAAGACGCGTCGCGCCCAGGGATCGAACCCTGACTCTTCACGTGGAAGGCAAGCACGATAACCGTTAGGCCACGGCTGCGCTGCCCACATGGCCTGCTACGCGCGCGGAATTGCTCCCTCCTTTAAAAATTGCATCGCCCCGATGCAACGCGAAACAAAGCAAATAAAAATAACGGCAAACGAACGGTTCATTTAGAACACCTAAGGTCCACAGTCCTTATCGCGCATAGTACGGCTTCAGGCGCACGACGTGGACGTATACGGCGTGATGATGTTCTTGTTTCGTCGGGCATCACCTCGTAGTTCAGATCCCCGAGTCGACGGAGCACTTTGTAGGGTCCGAAGTAGCGCTTCAGGAGTTTCTTGCTGAGACCACGGCGGCGGACCGGCGTCCACACCCACACCCTGTCTCCGCGCTTGAAGTGGACGTCCCGACGACAAAGGTTGTAGCGGCCAGCGTCGATACGTTGTTGGGCTTGAATGCGGTGTCGGGCGAGCTGGCGGACTTCTGCCCTTTGGGCAACCACCTGGGCGTCTTAGCTTCCGTCGACAACCGTTTCGTGGGGTAACATCGCGTCCAGTATTGTCGTTACTTTGCGATCGTGAACCTGTTGGAACGGTGTCACCCCGGTCGTCTCTTGCACGGCCGTGTTGTAGGCAAATGCGACGTACGGCAACACCCCGTCCCATGTCTCGTGCTCCAGGTCGACATATATGGAGATCATGTCGGCGATGGTCTTGTTGAGTCTCTCCGTCAGCCCGTTGGTCTGCGGGTGGCACGCCGTGGTGCGCCGATGGCTGGTGTGGCTGAGACGAAGGATTTCTCTCGTCAGCTGGGCTATGAACGATGATCGACGGTCTGAGATCAAAACTTCGGAAGCGCTGTGCCGGAGGACGATGAACTCAATAAAAAACTTGGCGACTTCCACCGCAGTCCCTAAAGGAAGGGCTTTCGTTTCGGCATACCGTGTGAGATAATCTGTGGCGACAATACTCCATCTGTTTCCTTGCGTCGATGGTGGGAAAGGACCAAGTAGATCCATTCCGATCTGCTGGAACGGTGCGGTCGAGGGAGCAATAGGCTGCAGGAGACCTGCAGGCTTCGTCGGCGGTTTCTTGCAGCCGATTGCTCCCCCGATCGCACCGTTTAAAGGGGGGGGGGGGGAATAGACGTCTTAGGTTGGTCAGTCAGGCCGCTGCATGAATACCAGGTTACGTGAGCATGCTTCTTCACTCAATTCAACACCATCGGGGCATCCCGCAGTGATCGTAAGTGACTGCCACTGCAAACCAATACTGACAGAGACTGAGGTTATTCGAAGGTTCCTTGAGAAGAAATCAAGGAAAATATACGAGACAATGAACATCAAGGAAAAGGAGAACTCTTGTTTCAGAGCACCATCAGTGGCATTAAGTGACAAAGAACTTCGTTCCCTTAACTTTCCCACTTTAGGTTGTTTCACTGGCATACTTTTAGCAACTTCCTCTTTCTTACTGTTATTTCTCAGGTTTTTGAACGTAACATACTCCTCTTCCTTTTTTATGTTATTTCTCAGTGTTTTCAACGTAACTTCCGTTTTCTATTACTGCAATTTCAATTTGGGAAGTTTTTTTATGCCGAAAAAAAGGACGAGAGAGAAACGCTACCTCTTTCTGGTCTTCTGTATGAATATTAACACGAGAGTTGTGAGTTAGCGCTTCTTCTGTTTGTGTATACTTAACCTTCGCGCTATTTATCTATAAAATTCATATTCAACTAGCGCACCGAAAATTCATTTATTCAACAGTTACTGCCGGGAGGTTTTTCTGTCGCCCTGCCAATTTATACCTTCCGTAACACTTTGGTGTCTCGTGAGTTTGGAGGATGCGCGCGCAACTGGAGCACCGCGGAAGGTAAAGAGCCCGTGCCGCAGGAGAAAGAGGAATTTCAGCGCAATGATAAGTGGCAGAGACGCGAAAAAGAGAAATCACTAGAAACCGCAACCTCTCAACAGGCTGCCAGTTTTCTGTAAGTGAGTCTTGTTGTAGGTTGGTGCAGTAGCTTCCCGGGTTACCAGCGCTAACAGCCACAGAAGGGTAACAAATAAATTTACAGGCAAGGGAGTGCTTCACTATCAGAAAATCGCTTCGATTTAAGACACTCATCGCGAGTGCGTCGTGGTAGAGAACAAAGTCAACAGATTAGCGCCATTATAGTTATATCCCGTAAGGTTGAAGTCTCCGACGTATATAACACCTGTATATGTTGAAATCAGCTGCGCTGTTTCCTGCAGTACACTGCATTAGCAAAATATTGCATATTTATGATAACGCTGCTAAGTGTACACATTGCGAGATTGTTCGTGCGAACATGACACCGGCGCTTTTTGGCGTTATCTTCGAACAGCAATTCAAAGAACGCAACTTTTCACCAACCATTTTAGTTGCTCCAAATGGTGCTTTTCAAAACATGCGTAGATTTAGCGATAAAATTTTGTGTTTCAAAGTAAAAAAACAATACGATGGTTTTCTTGTGGTAACTGCTCAAGTACCACAGAATCGTGTCCTTATCACTCGAACAGTTATTTGTGGGTGTACTATTGCCCCTGCCCGATCGGACCGCGCTCCGCTCGCTCACCACAAACCAGACGACACCTGCTGCCATGAGAAAGGGTTTTATAAATACAGTTCTCTGCGTGGGCTGTCCGCTGGGTTGGCCTCCCAGTTTGTGGTGACCGCCGCTGTGTTGCCGGTCTGTTTCGATGATGCAGGTCCGGCTCCGCCATGAAAGTCTGGGTTCGCGACTCCGCGATGAAGAAACTTCTGCTCTCGAGCTCCGCCGGATTCGACTACCCACGCCGGTGCCGTCACGTGCTCCCCCTTTTCGTTTTTGTCCCTCGCGCCTCGCCGTGTGCCTCTCTTCTTCGTCTCCTACATTCTCACCTCCTCAAGCGTCTGGTTCCGGGTACCGAAGGCCGCGGGCATCGCCTCCTCAAGGAACTCATTAATGCCTTCCGTTACGGTGTCTTTGGCAGGAGGTGAGAGCAGTTAGGTTGTAGCCAGTGTGCGTGTAGCCGGAATGGTAAAGACGGAGGCTGTTCGGTGGAAGGGCCTGGGGCTGACTCCCCGGTTGTCATTTCCTCGACAGGGGCTTTTTTTTTGGGTGTGTTTCGGTTTGGGCGGGACCCAGGGCAGCTGGATTCAGGAGGTCGGGCCGCTTCCTGCGGAGCGACTGTACCGCTGCCGCTATGCAGACGAGGGGGCTCATTGTCTTTAACATGTCTGTGAGCCGACGGCTGGCCTCATGGGCCTCTTGGTGCACAACCGGGACTTGGAATAACCAACAGGGGTTCAATTGGTCTTCAGAGAAAGAAAAAGCCGACAGTGTGTGTCCCCTGAAGGGCTGTGAGACGTGCGCGAGGGGTTGGGACGGGGTCGGTCTCGGTTGGTCTCTCCAACATTGCCCTGAGACGAAGTGTCGGTCTTCTCGCCCGTCGCACGTCGTCCAGGTTGCAAAGGTGTGGCGAAGGGGCCTGCGTCGCGTTGGTCTCCCTCTCTCAGTTACGTTCGCCCCGTTCCGCGCTGACGCTGGTCGTCCCCTCGACGTAGAGGTGCTCAGCCCGTTCGGAGTAGAAGACTGAGCGGGAATATGAGCTCCTCGGGGATGGCGTGGCCGTCTCCAAGGGCGGGCTCGGCGCGAGTAGGACCGGTCGGGTCCATCTCGGCTAGCAGAGCCGTTTGGGGAGGTGGAGTTCTCCGCGTCTAACTGCGATCAGCCACCGGCTTGTCGACCCCAGGGTCGACCACTCTGTGGGCTGAAACGGCCAGCCCCTTGCCACCCAGCCTGACTGTCCCCCGAACCGGATGGACTTGTGCCCAATCCCAGTTGACCTCCAGGACGGTAGCCTCCGTGTCGACCTCTCTGGGGAGGCATTCTGGGCAGAAGAAACACATTTAGTAACCCTGAATATATAAATTTCTAGGCCGCAAATCTTAATGCCGGGCAGAACCGCTGTCAAGTTCTTCCCCGACAGGTTCGTGCACCGTTCGACTGCCGCACTTAGAGCGGGCTGTGGGCTGCGCGTCAGAATCGCACAGGACTAGGAGTTTTTCGTCTCCTTTGTCGAGTTCTCGTTCATCGTCATCCCGATCACGAGGATGGTACTTTTTTCAGGCCTGTGATATGAACCGGGCCAGACTCCTTGTTCTTATGAGCGAGCCTGTAGGTGAGACGTGACAGTCGTGCCTTTACGACGAAGAGCCCTTCCCACTTCGGAGCAAGTGAGGCTGCGAATCCGGTCGTTGCATTGCTCAAAAAATGAGTTCGCCTGAGGACCAGGTACCCCACCTTGTATTCCAGGTGACGATGATTCTTATCGTAGTGGGCAGCCTGCTTGATCCTAATGACGCCGACTCTCGGCACTGTGTGCTCATTCGTTGGCAGCCGTTGGCATCGCGACCGCTTGCGCCATCTCTTGTCTGCCGTGCGAAACGGCGCCGTATTGTTTGAAGACCGGTGGCTTCGCTGCGTTTCCATAGGAGCTAAGCCTTTTTCTTTTTTTACTTTTTCCTCAGGTAAGTTCGCTCTTTGCAAATTTTACAAAAAAAAATGCATTATCTGAGGGCAACGCTGCACAAAGTCGTAGCGCGATAGGTTAGGAAACCGAATTTTGCGGTCGATTTAAAAAGCCTGGCCGCTCCTTGAATCGCTCTGTTGATGTCGACTGGCGAGCGGAGCGGACGTGTTTGCGGCAGCTCTTACGAAGGCGTGCGAAGCTAACTGCATTTGGTGTTTCGTTTGTAGATTTTGTTCTAGCGTGTATTAAACGGTTTGCATAAATTTAGGAAGCGGTAAGATATGAATTTAGGGGAAAACCGAGAGCCACCAGCCGTTTGACTTCAAGGCAAGGGCGACGGAGCATGAGCCGACACCGCACACCGAGCCCACCGAACTGTGGTCGGGACTCACAGAGAGGCCGTCCGCGGAGCAAGATTACACCTAATCTAAACAGAGCTCAACAAGGGGTGAGTGACCTGACCCCTCCGAGCTTGCCGGCCTCTAGACCCCTAGACATCACACAAAAACTTACACTCAAGAAAAACCCTACTGCCCAAAATCAAACCGTGGCCATTGCATTAGGTACACAACGACGAAACCACATGACACGGTCAACCTTCCCCAACCCTGTCTTGTCTACCGACACAGATTATAAAATTAATCTGAGCCCCTCAACCCCCAAGCTTCATGCACCCTGGTGACCTCAGGTGACCTTGATCAGCGCTTAGATGCGTTGGAACGTCTCCTACTTCCCTTGTGTGGAAAGATAATTGAAGAGAAACTCCAAACCAAATTGGACGAAATGATGCAACTGGTCATCGACATCCGTACAATCAAACATTTAAATGCTAGTTGAAGCGAAATATTTTCAGCCGAACCCCGGAAACGCACTGACAGCGCATATCACATGAATGCTGCAAAAAAGAACACCAACTGCTTCGCACAACATGAACAAAACTGAAAGATAAGCGACCAAACGACACCACACCACCAGGCAGTCGATCTGTTGAATCCTCTCTAAAATGAAAGCCGCAACAACATTATAAAGAGTGACTACTGCCACCAACACCAGCACGGAAAAGGACACTAGCAGAAAGGCTCCAAACACACAATTTTTATATGCAACAACATATTTGCAAAAGTTTCTAGGCACCTGCAAAAACAAACCAAAGAAACAAACTGCAAACCAAGCCTGGTAGACAACACGAGACTCGCGCAGAAAATGATAAAAGACGGTGGAACACCATGCGCATTCACCCTAGGCAACAGTAACATACCGCCGAAAGAACACACGATGACACAACACACGAATATCACGCACGTCTTTCTTGAGCTCCTGGCCTAGCTATAAAATCAGGACAGCATCTTTGTATTCAACGTGTACAGCCGTCCCGAGAAGACCACGGAAGCCACATTCATTCAAAAGAGCTATTTCATGATACGATTAAGTTCGCCAAGCCGTGGCTAAACTCTCTACTAACCGCGGGCGACTTTAACGCGGCGCACCCGTCGTGGGTCTAAGCGTCTGGGACAACCAAGGGACGCAAACTGACCCCAACTATTACCCGTAATCAACTGGCACTCATGAACGATTCCGCGCACCCAACCCGACTGGGCAACAGCGCACACCAAAACACCTGACCGGATCTAAATCTCGGACGCACAGAAAACCCGCGCCTTTGGACGAATCTAGAAGAAAGCTTGGGCAACGACCACTATATCCTGATAACGAAAGTACAGATGAAGATGAAACGAGCACAGGGACGCAAGCTGCGCCTTAGGAACTGGGACTCTTTCTGAAAGCTAAAGTTGACACCGACAGAGAAAGAAGGAACCGAAGAGAAACACCCCACCCAAAACCCAATGGATAACGCAATAACAGGCTGACATAAGCAAGGCCACAACCGAAGTACGTACCACGTAACAAACTCCCGCGATCGACCCGTACCTGCTGCTCTTGTGGGTTAGTGTTAGGGCCCTAATCCACAGATGCCAAAAGCATAAATATAACCGCAAGCGGCGACTACGCATAGCCAAAATCACAGGCGAGGCAGAACGCTACGCAAAAGAGCTGACTAACACCAACTGGTACAGACTCTGCGACAGGTACTACACTCTTAATCTGGGGCCGTCAAACGTCATGGCCATAGCCGTGACGTTCAAGGGTTTCAGGACTGAGCCGCGAATTGATCCGGCCCCGTCAAAATAGCCGTGTACAACGTCACGGCTTCAGTCGGCCTTTCCCCTCTTTGATGGCGGGAATGGCTATATAGGTGGCTCCATAGGCGACCCTGTAATTTGTGGCGGCCCGTTTGCGCAGGGCCGGCGAAAACGGACCGGCTATGCGCATAATAGCGGGAAATAAAACACTCTGCTCTCCGCTAGATGGCGGCGATTGCGGCCGCCCAGCGTGCCCCGCGGGCTCAGTCAGCGGGCACGCATGCGCATAACGATCATTTCTCTTCTCGGTGTGCAAGGACGACGAAGTTTGAGCGTACGAAGTACGAATCTAATCGGAAGCATCTGAGGGTGTCGTTTGTTTTCGTATCATGGTGATGTAAGCCTGTGTTAGAGTGTGCGCCGAAGCCGCGGGACAGTGTGTTAGTTCTTTTAGGATGCTCACGTCAAAGGATAATAATGGAATTCGACGCGGGCACTGTGACCATGAGGAAACATGAGAATGCAATGGCTTCACACTGCCCGCTGATCTGACGGCCCGACCAGCACGACCATCACTTCTGAGCCAACTTGGCTGGTGCTGTTACTGCGGGCACAGTCCTCTTCAGCATAACCGACTGGGTACTTATGTAGCTCACTGGCTAATAACGGAATAGAGTCAATTGCTGGAAGAGTTCCTAACTAGTAACTTTGGCTCTCGCCAACAGAGGACAAGTGGGACCCTGTCCTGGACGATACAGGAATCTATACACAATCATTTTGTATTCTTGGAAGCACGTTTGGAATCGCCTGTTTTCCTATTTCTTGGATACCGGCTGGCGTCGCCGGTGGAAAGCGGAAAGCAGGTTTACTTCGTTTCACCTTAGCATGGACTTACCATAACGGCTACAAGCGCGGACTCTTCACGTTTGACGCCGGCTCGGCTGTGCTCAAGCACTCGTGGTGGGTGACAATTTTTAAAGTTATCGGGTCACCGTCGCAGCCTTTACGGTTTACGCAAATCGGTTTGCCTATGGTAAGGTGAGGCAAAGAAAGCTAGCCGGCTATGCCATGCCTCGATGGTGGCCACCAGCATTTTATAGCGACAGCGTGTTTTCTCTTGCCGAAGTGTCCGCCGAAAGAGCATGGCGTATACGGCGCACTCATCAGCTTGCCGTCCGAGGTATATAGTCGCGCTTCTCGGCCGGCGTCGACGATCGCGTTGAGCAAAGGAGGAGAGCCACACAAGGAACATTTATACTAAAATTGATGATGAATGTAACATCTATAATACACTAAGTTTGCCCTTGTGTGTGCACCCTCGTTTGCTCACGCGACCGTCGACGTCGGCCGAAACGTTCTTTCTTTGTGAATGAGTCTATAAGCTTTCATTAGGCTAACAGAATTTAAGAAATGTATTGTATTAAACAATATTTTTGAAAAAAAGTCAAACTATCTGTTTTACAATATTTGGCGCAGTTTAGCAAGGTCTTTACCCTGACCTGACTATACTTTTAAATTTAGTAATTACAGAAAGTTAATAATTCAAAATGTTTGACACCATTATTTTTTGAACTCAAAGTTTATGAATTTTCATATTAAACAAAATTAGCTTTTTATGTGCAACGTGTAGTTTTTGAGCAACAATTTAGCCGGCGTTTCATGACGCAGCCTGTATGATATAGCCATGGACCTGTAGATCCTGTCAAGTGGACAGCCTCAGCTCCCCTGCCTGGTGGCGTCAAAATTTACTGTTTTGTTCCCACTCTTGAAATTGCCACCAAAGCTATGAGGCCTATTTATATGACGTCACACTGCTTTTTAATGTCGAGTAACTACAAACAAGCGGGGCCGCCGAAAGCAAATGCGGTTATCTAAATGGCGAATTCCTTTTGCTTTCTTTTTGTTTTCCGCAGAGCATATGAATAAACGTTATGTTAGCGGCCATGTTTGTGGCCGATGACTCAGCATCTGAATAGACTCTAACGTCTAGCAAGCTACTTTCTAAAAAAACAGCTGTTTGATCAATTTTAGAACGTAATTAAGATACAAGACATGTTCTCTCTTTCTTATTCTCTTATAATAAATTGCTGAAACTTCTTAAGCGCAGCAGCATCATGCCTTGACGACAAAGGCAACTGGCCTTCGGAAGTGCCGTGAAGACCCGTCTTCTGGCACGAAGCTCCGGCTGACTGCAACACACTTGTCTCGGATAGCAGCACCTTCAACTGCGGCGGGTCCTAGTTCGCCAAGTGTGTCAAGTGAAAGCAACGACCATGCTTCCACCAATGTTTCAGCAAGTGACACAAGTTTTCATATACTTTTCTATTTTATTGTTTGAATGTTGTATTTATTACAACAAAGGTGACCTGTATCTTCAGCGGTGCATCTAATTTAAAGAAATAAATGGATTCTTTATCTGCGGACCCACTCTTCTTTTAAATGTTTAGAAACCATCGGCCTTGCCTTTAAAACAATTCCTGTATGATTACTTTCCCCTAGAGCACTTGGGAAGTCAATCTCTAAAGTATACAAATTGAGCTTGGCAATGCTTTTCCAATATATTCTGAAAAATAAAGTTGCGACGTGACTATGTGCATGGCGTCTCACAAGAAGACGTCAGACGTAGTGCCACGTCACAGCTTTATTTTTACGGTGAAAATTTCCTGTACTCCTGAATCCCCTGGCTTTCTTCGTGAATCACAGTCCTGGACCTTCAGAGATACTCTGCGGGGGAGTGGACGACGGGACATTTTTTATAGCCAGCAGAAAACGGGCCACCTAGAAAACAGGCCACCTAGAAAACGGGTCAGCTGGAAAACGGGCCAGCTTGAAAACGGGCCGGCAAGATCCAACTTGTCACGGCAAATTTTGGGCCACCTAAAAAGGGACGGCAAACGGGCTGGAAATTTTAGGTGGCCCCAAATTGTGCCGTGACAAGTTGGATCTCATTTGTCACGGCTATAGTTGGCTCCCTAGGGGGCTCCAGATTAAGAGTGTAGGGAGCGCTCTGGATAGCCCAAACGTGGGTGCGTTTTTTTTACACCTGGGTCTTAGCAAGACGAAAGCGGAGATGTCCAAAGCAGTCACCAAGCTTCTACACAACGACACAAAAGACAACACCGCACTTTCACGCACCTTGGAGGCCCCACACATGCCGACAAGTCCCAGACTGCAATATGAAGACTACCCCCACAAACTCGAGCAAAGCCCCCTGGATGATGACATTTCAGAAACAAAAATCAGAGTCGCTCTCACGAACCTGACAAAAAGCACGGCACCCGGAAAGGAGGGTGTATCGTACAGGACGCTCAAGTATCTGGACGACGGGACGGTGACCGCCCTTACTGCGTACTACAACGAAACGTGGAGGACCGGTATCCTCTCGTAAGAATGGCGACCCGCTGACATAACGCTAATCCTGAAGCAAGGCCAGCCGCTTGCCCTACAGAATCGTCGACCAATATCATTAACACTGTGTATCGGCAAGCTGCTAAAGCACGCTGTGTTGAATCGGTTTCCTAAAAAAACCTCTAGACCCAAGACTTGATTATCCAACTTAAAGAATGCGTGATCGATCGAAATAACCGGCCGGGGTGCCCCACAGGGCTCGTTACTGTCGTCCAGAATGTTCGACGTGGCGATGGCCGGACTTACCCCACTCTTATCGAAAATCCCCGACGTCCAACACGCACCATACGCCTACGATATCACGGTATGGTTGACCAAAGGCTCGACCGACCAAATCCAAAATAGCCTACAGGAAGTCGTAGAAATAACAAAACCCTACGCGACCGAAGCAAGCATTACGTGCGGTGCACAGAAATCGGAACTGCTTGTGATCCGCCCACGCGCAAGGTCCGTGAAGTGTGAACCCGAGGTCGACCTTCATCTAGATGGCACTCCCATCCCACGAGTGAACTAACTGCGTGTAATAGGTCCCTTCCTTCAATCCAACGTACGACCTACCCACACTATAAAACTACTCCGGAGGTAAACTGTGCAAGTAGTCCTCCTAATCAGCCTTGTTTCCCACAGACCGGGGGGTGGGGAATGAAAATGGCTCAAAGAGAGGGACATGATGCGCATAGTTTAAGCCCTACTAATCAGCAGCATCACATACTACGCGCCCTACAACCAACTTAGCCGAACTGAGCTGGTTCTGCTGTACATCATTTTACGCTCAGCGATAAAAACAGCTTTCGAACTACCCCCAACTAGAGCGACCAAGCGCCTTCATAAACTGGTAAAGGAGCTTATAGAGGCTCAAAGAACCGGCCAGATGGCGCGCCTACACCAAAGGAGAACGGTCAGAGACCCACTCCGTCGGCTACTCTATTCGGTGCCGACCGCGCCAGTTACGAAGACCACACACCATTCTACAAAAACTCGCCCCCAAGAGCTGCGTCACACCCCTTCCACGCTTCATGCCCCCTAAAATGTATACCGGCAGACGAAAGGACAGAGTGCAAGCACTGTAGCGATTATACGGTAAAGACCACAACGTCCTATAAACCGATGCCGCAAGTTACCCGACTGGAATCAAAACATAAGGACTGGCAGTGAAAAGCGACACCCCGTTGGAAAATCTCGATGCTGCAAAGACGTTGGAAAAAGCCACATGCAAGCGTAACCCTGATATGGGACATCCTATACCAGCGAAAAAGCGTCTCCAGAATATTGGATTACGGCGGAACGATACAGGCGGGCAGAACCATACAAGCGTGTCGTATTATGGAACATCTATACCAGCTTAGTGGATCATTACGGAACCATGGAGGCGGACGGAACCATACAAACATAACGTAACATGGAACATCCTATACCAGCGAAAAGGCGATACCAACATGGTGGAGCCATATGCCTCCGCCATTTAAGCTTTACATATTTGTTTAAAAAGGTCGTGAAAGCTACATTGATGCGGTTTGCGCAGGCAGTTTTACGTCCAGGGATACGTAGTATAGCGGCCTAATCGTAACAATCAGTCGGATAATTAAATACAATTTTTTAGTTACTTTTTAATTAGTTAAAATGAAGATATGGTTTCAATTAGAAATTTGCTGAGTCATTGAAAACGACTAAATCAACTCTTTTTAGTAGGATATAATGCAGGGTAGCATTTTACGCGTTCTGTAAAAACGCTTTTGGATGAGTTTCTTGGTTGCGGTTTCTTATCGGAGCGCTTCTCTGCGCCCACGGTCCTGTTCCCCAGGGGTTTAGACACGCAACATATGTGCGTCTTGCTTCCCTCCATCGTACGAGGGAGGCGAGGGGGTGGCTTTACACTGCGGCCACCGGGCAGCAAGATCGCGGGCGCAAAGATGCTCTCCGATAAGAAACTGAAGTCTGGAAATGCGTCCAAATTGAAAGTTTTTTTTTAGAACGCCGTAAAGTGTTGTTTGTGTATTACATCTTCACAAAAAAAGTTGACTTAGTGTTTTTCGATGATGCTTAGCAAGTTTCTAATTGAAACCATGGGTCTATTTTCACAAATTAAAATTTTAATAAACATATTATACTTAAAGGGAAGCTGAAGCAGTTTTGTATTTGTATTTTTTTTGGCTAAACTTTTCCAGCAA
Source organism: Ixodes persulcatus (assembly GCA_013358835.2). Taxonomy (NCBI): domain Eukaryota; kingdom Metazoa; phylum Arthropoda; class Arachnida; order Ixodida; family Ixodidae; genus Ixodes; species Ixodes persulcatus. Next base: position 37,447 of record JABSTQ010001652.1, on the reverse strand, counting down.
TCTCTTGATTGTGGAACGCTCCCAATAGAATGGAAAACTGCGAAGGTGGTTCCCCTTCATAAGTCCGGTAACAAGCATTCTCCATTAAATTATCGACCCATTTCACTAACAAGTATTCCCTGTAAAATAATGGAGCACATACTGTACTCTCATATTTTTAATTACCTAGAATCAAATTCATTTTTCGCCCCTGCTCAACATGGTTTCCGTCGCTCATTTTCTTGTGAAACGCAGCTGCTTCACTTCACCCATTGTTTGCATGCTATACTGGACAAAAACCATCAGGCTGACTGTATTTTTCTCGATTTTTCTAAAGCATTCGACAAGGTTAATCATAAGTTACTAATGCTTAAACTTTCTTCATTAAACCTAGATCCTAATTTGTTAACCTGGCTGGAATGCTTTCTTACCAACCGCTCACAATATGTAACTCTAAATGGCATTAATTCATCCCTGACTAATGTGGTATCGGGCGTGCCCCAAGGTTCGGTTTTAGGTCCGCTTCTTTTTCTAATATTCATTAATGATTTACCAAGTTGTGTTTCTTCCTCCATGCATTTATACGCAGATGACTGTGTAATTTATCGGGAAGTTCATGATGATGATGATGAACGCATTTTGCAAACTGATTTAAATAATATTACTCTTTGGTGCAAAAAATGGCGTATGGAACTAAACCCTAACAAATGCAAACTAATGCGCGTTTCCCGGCAAGGCGCACGCCCTTCAGCATATACACTAACCGACATTCAACTTGAATCTGTAAACTCATACCGTTATCTGGGTGTTACTCTATCGTCGACATTAACCTGGAAGCCTCATATCGATATAATAATCGCCAACGCTAACCGCATGTTAGGATACCTACGACGAAACTTCAGAACGGCCCCAGTTAACTTAAAACTTCTTCTTTATAACACTCTTGTACGGTCAAAATTGGAATACGCAGCCTCTATTTGGGATCCTAATCACGCTTTTCTGCATAACGCTCTCGAACTAGTTCAAAATAACGCCGTTCGTTTCATTCTGTCTAATTATAATCGAACAGCTAGCATATCATCAATGAAGTCCAGTTTGTTGTTACCCTCTTTGTCATTGCGCAGAAAGTTTTTTCGACTTTGCCTGTTTCATAAAGTGTATCATCATCAGTCGCTGCGAGACCATTTCTTTACATTGCCTAACTATTACTCTTCGCGTCTGGACCATCTGAATAAAGTTGGATTAACACGTTGCCAAACAAACACTTTTTTTTATTCATTTATCCCGCATACATCAAATGACTGGAACCACCTTCCAGCAGATATCGCAACTATACCAGATTATTTTCTCTTTCGTCAATCTTTGTTTACTTTTCTGTTTAATGAGCCAACATGAGTCATTTTATTTTGTTAATTTTGCTCGTTACAGATATTGCTTACTGCTTTAGCCAATCGCAGTGTATTTTTGATGTTTGAATTTCTTGCCGATTGTTTTTTTTTTGTCAGTTTGTTTTATTTTTGTTTGCTTTGCCCCTCCCCTCTACAATGCCTCGGCGCTTGAGGGTATGTACAATAAATAAATAAATAAATAAATAAACACATTTAAATCTTCTTCATTTGACCTCCAAAATCTCAAACATCAAAATTATTTTGTAATTTGGTGAATCGAGGCTGCATGGAATCACTTTCAATGTACCGCTGAACACACTCTTTCCCGGAAAGTGACGTCGCGAAAGGAGCTTTCAAAATCTCCGCTCACGCATCTTAAGCGCTTATCAAAGCTATGCACGCACACGCTATTATTAAAAAGGGCAGAAAAAGACGCCACGACTGGTGCCAGTGTGCGAGAATCTACCTAGAAAGCTTGCGATTGCACGCGCGGCCCTCAAGCGAGACACGTTAGGCGGCCGAAAAATCCTCTTACGAAGTCACTACTGGTCAGATGTTTTTTCTGTGTGTTTTCTCACGTTTAGTTATATCCTTGGGAAACTAAACGTGATATTCAGATTCATGCGATAAAACTACGCTAGAATAAACCTCCATCTGGTTTTCTGAAAGAAGTCTGGCACTTCTCTTTACTAAGCAGACTCTTCTTTACAATTAGCTCTTTATACTATGCCCCCCGCTTAAGTGTAGCTTTTAAGGCTCTTTTTTTAAAATCTGTAAAGCATACCAAAAAACAACCTGTAGAATGCCCCTTAAGGCGGCGGTCCCACGGCCACAACTATAATACCGGTGTCAGCTCTGCTAACGCTCCTGTTTGCTGTGCATATGTCGCGTCTGTGCGCGTGTTACGTATTTCGTTCTTTTTGGAAATAAATTGTCAATTCATCATCACTCTTTTAGTGCAAAATATGATACGCATTTTTCAAAACTTAATGCACAATAATAAAACAAAAAGTGCCAGTTTTGATATTTTCAAAGACATACCTTTATGCATTCCAAGTTTCTAGACTTGGAAGGCATCCAAGACGCGTTCTTATTTTTTTATTGAATAGAAAAAGCACTCGTCTAGTTGCGTGTATGCGGGCTTTTCTTAATTAGCACACTCATATTTTTTTAATATTTATTCAAAAAGAGCCTTTTTTACGCGAATTTGAAGTCTCGTAACTTAGTTTCACATCATAACGCAGCAACGACATTTATGGGCATGCTTGTGGTAAACATAGGAACTCAGAATACAAAATATTAAAAGTGCAACGCCAGCCGTTTTCTTGTAAACACAGCTTGATTGAGATAAAATTTCTAAGAATTCTCTTAACGCGTTCTTGGTTTTCTCAGACAGTGTTGTGGCATCTGACCTAAATTTTTTTTTAATTGTATGCTAGAGGAACTGAGCTGGTTCACTAGAAGCGTGATTTTTTTTTATTCATATTCAGATATGTTTAAAATATTTTTTTAAATCATGGGACTATTTTGAAGCTCGACTCTGTACGCAAGAAACCAGTTTCAAAGAAGAGGGCAGCGATTTAAGCAACGATTCTTTAATTAGTGCTTTTCTCGTTCTAAATAAAATCACGTTCAAAGATTGTAATTTTTTGAAAGCATACTAATTGTCCTAAATAGTAAAAAGAACCTATGTTTTAGCAGACGACGCGCACTTGCGCCATCTTTTGAAAGATGGCTGAAATTCGAGGTTGAGAAGTTCAGGCAAAGTGGCGCTGAGTCTGTCCCTGACGCAGAGGATTCTTTTCTCAAATATTTCCTCGCGCAACTTCCTCGTTCTTGCAGTAAGTCACAGTTAATCTTGCAAGAAAAAAAAAACGAGAAGCGCGTTACAAGGGTTACGAGCAAGTTCTCGAAAACGCCTAGTGCCTACAGATAAGCTATTCAATGCTGTCCGCCATGTTCCGACACCGCGAAAGGTGCAAATATTGAACTCCATATTATGGTGACAACGAAGGAGAATTTTTTTCCTCCACTCCAAGATTTTTAACAGACATTTTTTTAAGGTTCCAGCTTTCCAACCGTGCTGGTTTTGTTTTGTTCCCCATCGTGCAGGGATTTGAGATTTTTAGTTTTAACGTTACTCTACTCGTAGACAACTTACGGAGAGTGTTACATGCAAACCGCAGTGACTGGTCCTCATAGTAAGGCAACAAACAGCCAGTCATCGTGGCTCAAATCTGAGGCTCAGGAAAAGGGCCTAATAAACCCCCTTTCCATGAAGTGCTCTATCAAAAGCGTTGCACATGTGCGAAACCCTCACTAGGTCGTCGTTCTTTGGATTAATTTTTATTTCATTTATTCAAATAAGAACAACATCAGACGATCAACTTTCATGATGTTGGTTTAATAATGCAACGACTCCAAGCTTCCACTTTGTGCTTTACACCAACCATGACTCTTGTCCTCAGCAACTAAATATAAGCAGCCAGGTCCGACTTGCTAGAAACCACGACTCAGCTGAGACTGTGGGAAAGAAAGCAATGCCAAAGCCAGCGCTCGAGCTGAGTGGCACTCAAGCCGCGTCTCAAAACAGTCGCGCGCCCAACCCTTTGCAGTGCTTTCTTTTACTCAGTCTCAGCTGAGACGTTGTTTTAGCAAGCCGGACCAGAATCACAACTCGTGAAGTTTCCTCGCGCTTCTCTTTCGTTCCTCGGAGTCCTCGCAATGAGTGTTGCGAAATAAAATCAAGCGAGATGCTCAGTGCTGCCCTGATATGTTCTTTCATAACCGGGCTAGAGGGCGGTTTCCTTGTGAACATCACTCTCGCCGAGGAGCAATGGGACTTCTTTAGCCGCGTAGGAGTATACATATTTCCATAAAAGCGTACGAGGGTGCGTTCATTGCTGTGCTTGTGTTAAGCACGCGCACATTCTGGCTGGCTGCAACTGCGATCGAGCGCTGCCTGGACTGTGATTTAGCATGCGTAGACTGTGCTTTTTGTGAACAGTGGAAACGTGCACAAATGGCGAGAGACGAACTGTCGTTGTAAATTCCCCCGATAAAATCCACGCTTACAAGTACCGCCAACCATCGTGGTGGAAACGCGCAAGAGACGTGTCACGACAGGGTGCTGATCCGCCGTCATTCACTTCCAAGGGACGTTCATTTCTGGTCTACGCCACCATTTGCTTCCAAGGGCCGCTCGAGACACAGGTCTTGTGCACTGGCGCATTTGACGCTACTTGCAGACAAACGCCAACACATCGAGGGGCTTTATGTCTCTGGCCACCTCGGCATTCACTGCCGAGACTGTGGTTGCGCGGAGTGGCGACCCGCTAATACGAGAGATTTTTGAAGCTGTAAAGTTCAGTTGTATTAGGTGTTTCTATCTGTCAAATTTCTGAATTATCGTGAAGACAGCGTACATATACCTTCACGTGGACTACGGTTCGTTGTCATTTGAAAAGAGAAGACGGTCTACGGTGTTTCGCCCTTTGAACGTGAACGAGCAGACGTCCATAGGTACGTGAAGACACACTGAACTTTGGAGGATCTGGACCACTTGGCGGTTCTCCCGTGTACATATTTTAAAAATAAAATAAATATTATGACAAAAAGTGCGCGTGAGTTAATAATAAAAATAACAATCCTTGTTTCCAGACATCCATGTGTCAGAGGGGCTGTGGCAAAAGAATACAAAAGGAAATTCGACACAGACACCTAAGACTGCTTACGTGTGGGAATGCGAAAGAATTTTGTCCCTTTGGTGAAAGGTTTTCGATTTATTTTTTTGACATGCGTTAAATTTTTTTCTTATTCGGTGTGCGACGCGCGGGAGGCAGCACCCGCCACCTTTTCCCCATTAGCTGCGCCGTCAAGTGCCCAAAGACGCACGTACTTGGCCACACCTTCAGTCAGCCAGATGGTTGTGACGGGACGTGTGCAGTGACGCACGCACTAGGCACGCCTTAGTCAGCCAGGACCGTGGAGCCGCTGTGGCGTCGACAATAAAGAAAAAAAAAAGCCGCCGTGGAGTCGGGGAAGCTTGCCCGTCCCGCACTCCGGAGGCCCGGGTTCGATTCCCATCCAGACCGAAATGTAACAGAGTTTCTCTCTAAAGCGCCGTTCATTTACTTAGTTTATAGGAAAATTCGTGAAAAATGTGACGTCATGCCGGGCATTTCTAACGTGTTTTTACGCTTTGCGCCATCGGCAATTTTTGGTACCATCGCTCGGTCATGCCGCCGACGACGACGCCGGATTTTCGCCTTATGAGGCAAATAATCTTTTCGCATTAAAAAGTCTTCTGACCATTCCATCAGTCCCATTTTACAGCATCCAACAGTGTACAGGACCAGTGTCAGCATAAAAAGCAATTATACATAAAAAAGTCAAATGGACATTAGCTAAGCATTGTGGTCACAATAATTAATAATCGACGTCGTCAAAAGTTTGAAATAGAAATAATTCACATCAATATCACTGAGATCACATTCATTACCATAAAATGTCAGCGTTACTGTAAAATTCCCCATTTCTGTTGCATTCAAACAGAATATATATATCTATATATATATATATACACATGTGAGACGTTGGTATATTTTTTCAACATCAAATTATCAACTAATATAATTATTAATGAAAAAATATCAAAAGCACTATAAAACACACTTTGAAATCTGCTACCCACTGGACTAACAATTTTTAAGTTTAGGACACTGGGACTAAAAAAATACACTTTTACTCTTTTCTTGAACATGCAGAGTCTCCGACATCGGCGTACTATTTCAACAATATTTGGGGTGGTTACGTATAAGGTCAGATAACTGATAATCAAGCTTAATCAAACTATCATCAAAATGATGAGTTTTATAGTGCGTTCCTCTGAACACCCGTCTTGAAAAAAGTCTGCTATTGCTTGTTTCATCATAGATCAAAATGCAGTCAAAGACTAAGGTACACAAGCACAAACACGCATACTAAAACCGCAAGGCCAAGGTGCATGGTTTGCGCTTGATTGCTTTAACCGGGGACAAAAAACGCACTATAAGACGTTGAGCTCCGTGGCATGGTGTTTTTTGGCTCTGCTTGACTGGCCTCATTGACCTGTTATGCCAGCTGCGCTCCGACGTACAGCGGAAATGAATTTAAACGTTTATGTCCTGCAAAACCTCTTTCATTGACAAAATGCTTACAAGGCATGTCTTATATATGTTCTTCATTGTTTGATAACATTCCTTATTGATTGATTGACTACGTTTTTAATTCTTTAATAGTTAAAACGATAGCTACTGATTTGTGAGCCTCTAACGAAATTGCTTTGCCATCCCTGCAGCGTGGAACAAAGGCAGGATTGAGAAAAAAAATTTTGCCCAGCTAGGCGCTCTCGATCGGGTCGATGAACTATACACCGTTTCACCTTATGTTGTACCGCAGCGAAGGCTAGAAGCGCGAGCTTATAGCGTTGGCAGCTGCTCTTGGTGCACGAGAGCTTGTGCCGCCGAGATGTGCGCTAGAGCAAGGAGCTCGCGCTTGTAGCCTTTCTTGCGGTATATCACAAGGTGAAACAGAGTATTGGCGACGTGAGCGAACGAAAGTGTCGCTCTGGTCGGCCCACCACAATTGGCTGAATGCTGCCTATGACGTCAGCAAAGGATGTCTCATCGACGAAAATAAGAGGAATGTAAGAACTTCAATTTTGACGGTGTTGGCAGTGTTGCTTTGAGACCGCTATGATTTCAGGCTTCCAGAATGCTCATTGCAAACACCTCCGAGCTTTTTGTTCACTAGGTAATGACGTCACGAAAGGTAACCGAACGAGGGCGCCACCGAAACATCTCGCCGCTAATAGGCTCCCTACGGGAGCCAGAGTTGCGCGTTTGATTCCACATGCCGCGTGCCGCCCTCGGCGCTATTCGCCGTGATCCGATCACGTGAGGAGCCGTATCAAATGTTGTACAGCAAAGTAGACGTTGCACGCGCCCCGGCGTACGTTCCCCGGCTTTTAAACGCGCCGCGCGCCTCGAACGCGCGGCGCTGCAATTCGCCGAATTCAGTCACGTGAGGAACTGGATCCACATGCCATGATGAACGCGAAACTCCGGCTCCCGTAGGGAGCCTATACAGGAACTCTAGGCCACACGGATGAGTGCCGCCATCTAGTAGTTGAACTAATAGCTTGTTCAAGATGGCCGCCGTGGGACCGCCGCCTTAATACAATACGATTGTATGGTTCCTTCCCCGCTTGTATCGTTCATGAAAGACTTTCGGACATCCAGCGTTCCATTGGAACGTTGGATGTCCACGAGTCATTACATTAGCGAGTGGTTTCAAACAAGCATGATGTTTGCACACCAATAAGCTCTTGTCCGAGGTCCTCGAGGAGCACTAACAGCAAATGCGAAATGTAGTGACATGGTAAACTTGGTTGCAATTATTTATTTCTAGAAGAATGTCTAGCAGCAAACTGAACTTTGCTCAAAAGATGATAATTATAAATTCAATACTAAGCAAAGGTGTCCCTTGAGCTGTCAGATCAAACTCCCACTCTTGCCGCTCAAGAGTTCCCAACTTGTGCGTAGAGGATCAGCCCAACCTAGATTTGTGCTGAGAAGTTTACAATTCTCTGTAGTGCGAAATTAGAGCACAGCTCTTGAGGAGGAGGAGGGGAGGGTATGCCCCTCCTACCCCTCCGCTCCTCCTCTTCTGCTCCCTTCCATTTAGCAAGAAATTTCCCTAAATTTAGCGGGGAAGTTTCCCCTTAATTTAGCGGGAAAATTTCCCCTAAATTTAGCGGGTTAAACTTCCCCACTATATTTAGCTGGGAAATTGATGTCACGTGACGTCAACACCAATTCACTTTTCCCGCTAAATGTAGCGGGAAAAATGACGTCGCATGACCGTGTCACGTCACCCATAAACAAATTCAGTTTCTCAGCTAGACTTAGCGGAAAGTTAGCGTCAAATGACCTCAACATTAATTCAATTTCCTGGCAAGTATAGTGGGGCGGTTATGCCGACAGCGACGCTGTGAAACGCAGAAACAGGGGCCTAAGAGCTGCGCTCAAAAATCTAAATGCCTCTTATGAAATAAAGTGAAACATTAGATAAGACAAAGAAAATAGAATCTAAGATACCGTTCTAAGATCATTCCTTTTGTCTGTTCTCAAATGTTTTGATTTCAAGAAATGTTTACCTATTTATTCATACCCAGAGAACCCTTCCCAGTTTCAGCATGAATGCAATAATGCATGAATGGGGACGCTGTCGACCAATGCAATAATGCAAACGGTCCGCTGTCGACAGCGTGCCGTTTGCCGCTGTAGACCGATGACGCGGTATCCTCGGCTTGGTGTCACGATCGGTTTGTTGCCGTGCTCGTTGGCTTTGCTATGCGGTACGGCTGGTGCAGCTGTCAAATACTTGTGGTGCACATTATTCGAGACAGTCGCCCCAAGACGTCGCCGTGAAGAGTTGACCGAAGAATTCGTGTGAGCTGAACGTCGGTCTTTGTTCCGTTTCGACATGTATGGTATATCTAACGATACCGGTGGTAAATGATGGACGTTTCGTTGGAAGATAGCGGTCGCCTTTCTGCATGTATGATTTGGTGATACCGGTGGTCCTGAGGTATAACCGTTATTTTGGAAAGATGTCGGTCACCTACGTCATCGGACAAAAAAATCATACACGCCGCACTAAATAATATCGGCAAGCAAACTGGATGCCAGTATTGACACAGGCGGAGCCATAGCGGTGCCGGTATCTCCGGATATGCAGAACGCCAAACCAAACTAGCTGCATACATAATAACAAGAAATTATTTTGCCGTCATACCAGAACTGTACAAACAGCAGGTATGTTTCTTGTACGTTTTTTCAATAGGGCAGCCTCGATCGGAATAACGGTTTCCGTTATTCCGATCGCACATATACCACACGAACAACAACACATGTCCACGAAGACAACCTGCAAACATATGCGGGAATCACCGACTCACGAGCCGCGCGCCGCACCTTCGCGAAGAGCATGCTGTCCCCATAGGCGGCGGGCGTGCTCTGCCCGATATAATTTCCCGTGGTCAGCATCATCTGGACTCCCGGCCACAATTCCCTTCTTGGGAACGAGAGAGCGTACCCTCTCGCACTGGCACTAACCTCCCAGGCGTTGCTAGCGGGAATAGAGGGTACCAGGAAAGAAGGAAAAGAAAACGGACACAAATGTCCGCACGACCTTACGCACCTACGCCCACATCGGAGAGCACTACCGTACACAAAAAAGAACACTACCACCACCGCACCTCTCACTCAAAAACTCCGAAACCACAGTTTGACGACAACTCCTAACACACGCATACCCCAATCTCTACCACAAACACCTATTCTTTCCCACCGCGTACCCGGACTGGACTGGACTGGTCTTGACTACTGGCGGCTCACGTTGTCAACAGTTCTAGCCATTCCTCCATTAGTCTACCTGGGACTGTCAGTCCCCGGCCACCAAAGACGTGCACCCCATACCCCACTCTCCCCTTCCTCTTGGGAAGCTGCCCTGTCCGGGACGGAACCTCACGAACAGGGATGGCTGTTAGAACAGGCCAGCTGGATTGCGGAAGCCAACGGGGTCCTGGACTGATGGCTCCGACGAAGAGGAATACGACACTACATCGCGGATCAATAAAAGCTTCTCTGTCTCCTCATGCTCCTCCTCCTCGGGGTTTGCGGCAAATATTCTCTTACGGTGGCAGCATGGCTGATGCTGCAATTTATCTGTTCCAATAAAAACTGCCATTGCACCCCTCATGTTTGCCCCTAAATGTATCTTCTAGTGTGAAGTCTCGTGGCAAAAGGCACATCCGTGGTTGGTTCAGCCAGTATTTAGCTTTTAGAGTGCTGTCGAGGAGAACAGGGGCAATAGGGAATTCTGGAATAACGTACGCAATGAATAGCGCCGTCGGCACTGCGCAGGTGCTGAACGCTAGCCGCGTTTTGTGCCTTGCGTGCGCTTTTTTAGCGTACGCGAATTTTTCAAATTTCTGTAAGTGCGCAAAGAGTCTGCGTTCCTGCAAGAAGGATTCATGATGCGCGAGACATTGGCTAAAGCCAAGACGACCATAGTTAGAAAATGGTGGCTCGCAGGACGACGTCTGCGACTGCTTTGGCGGTCGTCGTCAGGGCGACATCGGAGGCATCCTCGCTACTATGATTTTTAATACAATACGACATTGGGCACCATGACAGAACAGCACACGACAAAACAACACGCGACAAAACAGCAGGGTCAAAACAGCACGCGTCAAAACAGCACAGCGTCAAAACTTCACGGCGACAAAACAGCACGCGTCAAAATAGCACTCGACAAAACAGCACAGCGTCAAAACGGCACAGCGACAGAAGTGTACGTGTCAAAACAGCACGGCGTCAAAACAGCACAGTGTCAAAACAGCACAGCGACAAAACAGCACAGCATCAAAAGGACATAGCGATAAAAGAGAACGGCGTCAAAACAGTACAGCGTCAAAACAGGACATTGATAATATAGCTTGAGTTTGTCCTTTTCGGTTTTTATTATTTTGAAATTCTGCGTACTTTTTAGTTTTTAATTCCACACATAACTTTTCGGGTTATTGAGACGTATATTTGTAGACTCATAAGCTTCTCGGTACTTTTTGGTTTATTGACGAAAACCAGCATACTGACAAAAGTGCAATAGTTTTAAACGCGTTTGTTTAAAATATATAGTGAGTAAACCATGTACTGGGTTTCTTATTTGTTGCAATCTGTGGCTGCCGACGGGACCTGTTCTGCAAGACGCACTGGGGTCCTATTGTGATCTGCCATTATCGTCGTGTGCTCGTATTTGTACACAGGACGATCATGAGCTTCACTACCACTTCGGTTGGAGAGGAAAATATCAAAATCCAGAAATTCGCAAGCATTGTACTCAGTGCGTTTTTTCCCCATTTTTACGATTGCGACAGGTGATAACTTCGCGCCGACCACAGAAACGACAAAAAAACAATCGTATGTATGCACTCCTCTAGTAGAAGGAAGCTAGAGTTGTTAAACAAATGTGCGGCATTTACGGACGCCCTTGATCTTCATTGTTCAGTTCATGATTAAACTCTCTTCTTTGAACAAAGAATTCGGCACACAAATCCCTATCAGGTGCAAAAACCCAGATTTCATCCTGAAGACACCTGCGCCCCTGGAGCTTTTGTTGAAAGTTGAACTGATCTCGAAGACAATATAAAAACTGCGAAATGAAGTGGTGATACGATCAGTAATGAGCCACCCCCCCCCCCCCTTTCCAAACGCCCTCCAAAATACTGACCTTTTCAAGTAAAAACAAATTCGGAAAAATGAATTCGGCGTAAGTTTACCGGTTTTATTTGGTTTAAGCCGAAAACAATGAACCCTAAATATAGCGTATGGAGTTAGAAAATGCATGTGCCAAAGTAGGCACTGTAAAGGAATTGAGGGTCTAGGCCAATTCGTCGAAAGCCAACTCGTCGACGGGTCAATTCGTAATAGGGCAATTCGTCGAAGGGCAACTTGTGGAAGAGTCCAACTGGTCAACGCTTTTTCAAAATTAAAATATATGATTTTTGTCCTCAAAAGGTAAAGCAAATACTGCCCTATATATTGTAATCCGTAAATTCGCCGCACGATAATTGACTTTCAGTGCGCTCTTTCTTGTCGAAGAGAACAACTTGTCACCATGAGAGCCACATTAGATGCTATATTGATGTTAGGTTGCGGAGTTTGGTAAGCACTGAAATAGGCAATATTTATATATTTTTTTTATAACCTAGTGACATTAAATGAATGGGTCAAGGAGGTTCGAAATTATTTGTGCAGAGAGAGGTGCAGAGCGCGCTCGAAGTTGCTGCATGCGTGCTGTTTTGACGCCGTGCTGTTTTGGCATGTGCTCTTCTGTCGCTGTGCTGTTTTGACGCTGTGCTGTTTTGAAGCGTGCTTTTTTGAACTTGCTGTTTCGTCGCGTGCTGTTTTGTCGTGTGCTGTTCTGTCGCGTTCCCACGACATTGCATTTCAACGGGAGGTGTACGTCCCAAACGGTTCGTAAGAACCAGCTAGGTGAGCAACGATCGTCGGCAGCTTGCTGCTTGCGACGCGCGAACATTTCTCGGTGAACGTACAGTACGTCGGGTATGTGTGCGAAGGTCTTTACACGAGAGCTCTCTTTCCGTGGCGGCGCAACCGGACACGACCGATCGACCGCTCGCCTCGCATTCTCATATTAAAACAAAAATAAGAGTTTATTCTGATGAAAAGGAAATTATTTTTCTTTAAAGTACAGCATTTTGTGTGTGAAAAAAATATATTGTTACTGTAACTTAATAACGTTCCAAGCAGAAGATGCTTTTTCTTTTTTTTTTGTTTTGCGTCGCGGCGAAAGGCGTTATTTTAAAATTTCGTTTCAAAGCGTTCGCTAACGAAGCGCTACATTTAGAGCTAGCGTGAGCTAGATGCACAACACGTTCCACTTTAAAAAGCACATTCAGGGGCAGTATCCAGACGCCTTCATGCCATTGTCGTCGCTGTTTCAGATAACATTCCAGATAAACAACGAAGAACGAACCGCTCCCGGAACGTCACCCATGGCAACATCCTACTGATATAAAACAAATGCGAACTAAAACAAAAAAGTCACCCGAGAGAGCTGGAAATACTTAAGAGAGAGAGAGAGAGAGAGAGAGAAAAGAAAAAAAAAACGTGTGTGCTTGTACGTCGCTCGACTTGCGTGTTGAAAATGGTGACCTTCTCCCGTCCTTGGAGCACTGCTGGCTGTGTCCGTGTGTCGTGTGTAGTGGGAGGGGGAAAAGAGATTTTCTTGTGCGCGCCCTTTCCCTGCCCCCAACCCCCTACCCTGCATTCTTTCTTCTGCTTCTCGCTAACGCGGAGGATTGGGCAGATAGGGTCCGTCGGGAAAATGGGAAGGGTCTTTGTTTGAAAAGAACCTGTTTTTAGTAAGTTGAAAGTTGACATACAGCCATCGTCGGAGGCTAGTCGCCGTTCTTTTCTCCTTGTGTCGTCTCCGAACATGGCGGAATCCAGTTTGGACTCGCGGTGCTGAAGCACTGCAGTTGATCTGTTCTGAAGTCACAAGTCAAGGGAACTCGATTAAGGTATGCCGAAGTACTTCTGTTTATGGTATATTCATTGACTGCGGCTTCAGAAAGTGTTTTTTTAGCGCGTTCTCTAGCTTGCAAAGCGCGCGCCATGCTCCATTCTTTTTGGCGCCATAGTTGCTGAGTTTGTTATTCAGCACAGATACCTCATATTCAATCGTATCGAGCGAAACGCCAGTTCAACCGATGGCTTATCCTTTTTGTGTGTGTTTTGCAGACCCTGACAGGATCGCTTGACCATAAAAGCCTGTCCACACACGCAGCGGAGCGCTATAAGCATAGCGCTGACTTTGCGCTAAGCGCGTGCTGACTGCTGCGCTCACCAGCTTTGTATCGCGCCGTTAAAACTGTTGCTCATGGCAGACGAAAAGTAGCTCACGACACGTGAGCAGCGCAACATCAGCGCTTCGCTGCGTGTGAGAACCGGCCTTAATGGAGACATTTATTCGATTGTACACTAGACTTTAGCGTTGATGGCGGGAGCTCGTGCCGTTACTTTGAAGCATAGTTTGAGCACGCACACGGTGGGTCTGTAGTTCGCAGCAAACGGTCTACGAAAAATCGAATATTGCGCTGGTCTGCTGTCAACAGATCGCATGTTGGATGTGAACCATTGTAGCAATTATGCACCCTATTTGTTATTTTATTATTTCTGTGTTATATCTCATACATTTGTCGAGCGATCGAGTAGTTCACGCTGCCCTGTTACTAATAATCCAAATTCCTCGCAAACAGGCAAGAAGCTTCCGGTACCCCAACAAACGGCGCTTGGACCACGACCGGTTTGGACAGACGTCCCAGTGTCCAAGCATTCTTCGACGCAAGTGCACTCTTCGGAATTTGGCCTTATCGTGGATTCTACTGCCCAGGAACTTCGACTTCAGTCATCCTTGAATGTGATGTGTATCTACGAGGCAATAAAGCTACGTTTAACCTGAACTGCGCAATTTCGTTTCGGAGATTTGTGGCTCGGGACCTAGTGTAAAGGATAAACCCTTAGTTCCAAGGGTCTAAAGCCAAGGGCGCAACGTTTTGACCCAGGGGTTCATTGCTAGACCAACTGCTAGACCCAAGGGCCTAGCAGTTGGTCCTCGGGGTTCATTTGAAACGGTGTAAGAGTTAGTCCCAGGGGTCCAAGGGCAAGGGCCTAACAGTTTGTCCTCGGGGTGCAATTGAAACGGTGTAACAGTTGGTCCCAGGAGACCAAGTGCAAGGGCTTAACAGTTAGTCTCCAGGAGTCAATTGCAAAGGCGCAACATTTAATCCAATCGGAGGAACTGCGAGAGACTAATGGAGGGGTACAACCGTTTCTCCCCTTCCCGTTAGTCCGCGAGGGGACTAATGGTTGTGGCAACGCACTCGGGGACTAAGTCGCGCTCCACTTTTTCTTCGAGTGTACTTCCAGACAACGTGCTCAAGCCAGGCAATAGAGTTCCGGTAAAAACAACCAGAAGAAGCTGCTACAGTACCTGCTGAAACCCTTCTCGCCGATGTTCACGGAAAGATCTGGGAAAACCGATCTCGTACATCACCGAATTGAAACCAAAAATGCACACTCACGGAGGTGCAATCCGAGACCCTTAGGCGCTCACAAGCGCGAACTTCTTGATGCGGAGCTATCGGAAATCGTCGACACAGGTGCATTACGTCAGTAAAAAACGCCCATGGACTTCCTTGGTGGTCCTTGCTCCAAAGAAGGACGGCACAGCAAGGCTCTGTGTTGATTACCGGCGCCTAAACGAAGTGTCAGTCGGAGACAGTTACCCGTTTCCCAGTATTTCCTCAGTAATATATTCCCTTGGAAATGCGACTCTGTTCATAACCCTCGACTGCAGCCGCGGATTTCTTCAAATCGAAGTTCAGACGGCTGATGTAATTAAGACTGCATTCATTTGTCTCAGGGGGTTGTTTGATTAACTCGCCTTCCCTTTGGTTTATCCAACTCTCTCGCCAGCTTTCAACGCCTAATGGAGGTTGTCCTGCGTGACGCGACGTACGCGTTTGCGAAGGCGTACATGGCTGATGTAGTTATGTTTTCGCGAACATTCGAAGTGCATCCCGTGCACCTTCGAATCATACTTGAACGAATGCGTCTGGCCTTCCTTACGATTCATCCAGATAAGGTTCGGTTGACTTCGTCTGTGATCAACCTTCTTAGCTTTGTTGTCGATAATCGCCCGCTGCGCCCGAACGAAGATAATTTGCGCGCAATAACGGAGTACCCACCCATCATGACGCCAAAAGCCTACAGATGGAACTCGGGATGACTGCGTTTTATAGAAATTTCAATCCGCAATGCGCTGAGGTAACGGAACCTGTGAATAAATTTCTTTACAATAAAACGAAGTGGTGTTGGTGGCAACAGCAGCAAACCGCATTTGCGTGTCCTTCGAGGGCGGTGAGTAAAACGCGTGTCTAAATCTGCCCGATTTGAATCGTACGTTCATATTGCAGACTGACGCAAGCGATTGTGGACTTGGAGCAGTTCTTCTGCAGCAACATGACAGCGTTCATCGTCCCGTAATGTTCGTCAAACATACGCTAACCGGACAGGTAGCGAAACAAATCAACAACCAAAAAAACAGTGTCTGTCAATTATTTTCGCACTCAAAAGAACCATAAAAGACCTTTTTACTTTTGCAAAATAACTTTTACATTAAACCTTCAATGTTTACTGAATGCCGAAAAAGCATCCGTGTTTGTTTCGGTTTAATTATTTTGTTTCGGTTTATTAAATTCGATTTGTTGCGCTACAGCGACAGCATTTGACTAGTCCCAGGCTGCGGAATGTCTGTTGGGAAGTTTGGCGAGTCTACCGACGAAGACTGCAGTTCTTCATCGGTATCGGAAGACGAGGAGTGGCGACTTCAAATACGGAATGGTAGGTTACGTTTCGGCCGTATATTTAGATGTGCCAAAGTAACAAATATTTAAAATGTTTTGTTTCTTTGAAGGTACACTTGCAAGTGCTGCATAGTAACGCCTACTGCACGAGAGTGCTTCTGCTGCCGGGAGTGCGGCGCCGCCGTCTCAATTCAAAACAACGGCAGCATCACGCACCATGCATATTTTCAAATTCCATGTCTGGACCCCGCTGTGCTACGGGTAATGTACTGGGAGCTGCGAGAGCAAGGATTCTAATAGAGCCGTGGGCAAACAAGTACGTATGCTCTCAAACTTTGATTTGATTGTGCTGGATAGTCCAACGGGCCGGCACCAACATTGCCGATTCATTTCATGCGAAATGCAAGCGGTGCTTTGCCGACTGTATGCATTACATTTGTTCGTTGCTGTCGGCTACGTTTTGTTGCCTACCGGCAGTTCGCCAGGTGGTTGTGGCAGAGGCTGGGCCGGCATAAAAGGCGAGTGCTACCCGCGTGTTTTCTGGCACAGATTAGAGAATTCGCATCCGAGCAGTACACGGGATTTGCGGAGGCTCAGTAAACGTAAAATCGGAAGAGCGGTGTTCCTCTGTCCACTCTGTCCTCTTTTCCACTTGTTTGGGGGATTTGTTTTAAATAATTGTATTCTTACCAGCACACTTGTGTCTTTTTGAAATGTCTAATGAACCTGCCATAATAACAATGTAGGTGGAGAGTACTTGGAATAATTTTTGCATTGAATAGACGGCTGACCTTGAGCAATGTTATATGTGCACTCTTTATGCAAAAGTACTGACGTCGGACCCGTCCACGCCCATCTGCGAAGACCCTTGCTGGCCCAGAGGGAAGGCCGCCCCCCCCCCCCCCAAGACCTTCTAAGACGTCCCCTATTTTTGTTTTTGGAAGAGTTGAGATGTGTAGGCAACCTGGTGATTAAAAGCGTTTGGCGAAGGTTGCCCCTCCGATAAAAGTCAGTGGTCATCTGCACCGCGAGGGGTCGAAGGGCAACTAGCCACGCGAGCGGCGCTCCACCGCTGATAAATGGCCGTCGCAGGGTATACGCGGGGGGTTTCGGATCGCGGCGTAGGCGAAAGCGGTCATTACATATCACCGTGTTGTTGAACCGATTTGCTGTGTCATTCCCCGAGACAGGTAGCAGAAAGGGAATTCCCAACAAATAATGCGTGAATTAGTAAATTAGAAAAAATAACTGTATACAATTAATTATGTTACTATGAATGATTGCTTCCTTGTCTGACCGCCACTCACTGATGTGTTTACACCGTACATTCGCTTGGTTCAATCTACCTGCACCTCCTTGTCCGGTGCAGAAAAGTGTACGGCAGTGTACCTCCGGTACGTGCATTGAGATACAACCGGAAGTACACCGCCCTACACTTTTCAGCACCGGTACAGGAAGTGAAGGGAAACCCAATAAAGTTTTTGATAGAGTTCGCTAATGTCCGTCATCACCGGTGACGCAGTGCTCGAGAATCACTCGGTCACAACTCGCCCGACCCCGAATGCAATAGACCCATTTTGAGTCCACGTCGAGCAAACATTGGCGGTTGCCAATCCTTGGGCACGAATCGTACTGTTGGGTTTGATTCCTCGCCGAACGATGACGCTGTGCTCGTGTCCGAACCTTGCTCAGAGTACGGGCCCCAAACAGTGGCGGACCTGGGCGATTGGCAGAGCACCTAAAAGATGGTCTAGATGGCGCGCACTTTAGAAAAAAAAAAATCTATTGAACAATATTTTGCTGTATTCAATAATTCAATGAATTGTAGTCACTGGCAGGACGGAAATGGCAGGGCGTCTCTTTCCAACGCCCTTACCTCCAGCATGCGCTTGTTTCTCCTCGCAATCCTTTGGCAGTGCGTGTCCACTCGGCGCTCACGAGCCGCCAAAGTGTCATTGAATGGAAAAAGGGTGCGCTAAAAGCCGAACACTTGAAACGCCACTCTGCTGTTCTCATCATATTAGTCATTATACAAAAGAAAATAATTTGTACTTATTTCCGACGTATCAAAAAAAGAGCCAGGTTTTCCTACTCTCAGCTGGTTTTCTTGTCCCAGACTAAGTGACGTTTCTTTACTGCAACACGAGCCCACTATCATTCGCTAGTACACCTTAAGTATTGTGGATAAACAGAAATATAACGATTGAGAAAAAGGAACCCACTTTCCTCGCCACATCGCGTCCGGCGGAAGAGCTTATTGATGTCAACCCGGGGCTTGTTTTGTTTGTACAGAGACTTGCTAAGTAACGAGATCAAATACCTGATATTTTTAATCACTTTTACGTGTTGTCGCTTCCTAATATTTAGACTCAAACGGAAGCGACAACGGCACGACATGGTTGGGTTGTAGTCTGTTTCAAATGCAATTTGTTGTGGCACACCTACATGACACGCGAAAGACATAAGTTGTTCAGTAACAATTTTCAAAGAATTTGTGTTTTGAGCAGTCTTTTTACATTCATTTTTCTCTGGAAACAAGCGAGAAGAACGGTCATAACTTGACGAGGTTCAGCATGGAGTACGGTGTCCTTACTTTGTTCACAGTGATCGTTCTCACGCAGTCGTTCGCACGGGGTAAATCATCGAAAGTGTGTAATCTCTTCGACTCTCTAAAAGATGCGTGAGTTCGAACAATAATTTTGCGACTTCCTAGCTCATTGAGCGCCCCAAATGACCGCGAGGACAAGGTTCTGTCGTGGACACGCAGGACTGCCCTCCTGGTCGAGGTCTGGACACAGTTCCAAGATCGCGAGATGGAACTGCTCAAGAAATCATCGGAGGAAGACACAGACGTGGCCGTGATTGTTCCGTGGTCATCGACACCAACGAGGAACGCAATTCTGGAACGCATCAAGCGTGACATCATATTCACGCCGTTGGTGAAGTGGTTGTTCTTTCTGGATGGCGGCGAAACACTACCATACGAAGATCTTTAAGAATCCGCGTGTTACGTGGGTGTGGTGAGAGGTTTCACAGACATAGAAGTGCCCAGTAACGAACATCGGAACTGCAAGCAAAGAACATCCGATATAGGCAATCTGTTTCCTCGTAAAGCTATAAGTGGGTTGTCGTCTTTACGTGGTAAAACCTTCCGGATTGCAGATAAACTAATGACTCCTGATGGAATCTTTCCATCCGGAAACTATAACTATCCAGCTATGGTCGGCGTGATGAAAGCGATACATTCACTGAATATTGCCGCGAGCGCAGCTAACTAAGTAGGCAGCGCGCTCGTGGCCTAACGGTTATCGCGCGTGCCTTCCACACAGAAAGCCCAGGGTTCGAACCCTGGCAGCGCGGCATCTTTTATTTATTCTTCCAATTCAGATTTCTGGTAATTTCGAGAACCGTGTTGCTCGTTCTAGGTTAGAATGTTCTGCGCGCCGAATGTTCCAGAAGCCCACGCGTGCACAAAAGGGGCTCCGCGTAACCAACCGGACTCAGTCTCGCCCCAGCGTTCGACTCTGCGCTTACGCCGACTTCGACGCCCGCGACGCTCTATTGTTATCTTCTGTTTCCTTCTTCATTTTTGGGCACAAGTTCGCCCCATTAAACGTTTAGTTTCGTCAGTTATTCGCCGCCTCATCACTTGTCCTCCGTGACATTTTTGGTGGAGGTGCGGGGTACCATCCTATGCCCGTAAAGCGTACCCCTACGAAGACACACCGCCCGAGTGAGGTGCTCAGCCCCGGAAGACTACCCTTCGCCGAAGACGCCGAAGCCCGAAGGAGCCGTAGGACCAGAGGTCAGTCCCCCGAATTGGGTATCTTGCCCGAGAACCGGAGGAAGAAAATACCGACCATGTCCACCGCACCCGTCGTCATGATGCCCGTCACTCCCCGGACTCCGACGCCCTTTCACGGCGAAGCCCACGAGGATTGTGGAAGACTGGATCGACCAGTACGAACGCGTTGCCCGCCACAATGGCTGGACAGATGAGCAACGCCTGCACAACGTGTATTTTTCACTTGAGGGAACCGCCAAGCACTGGTTCGAAAATCACGAATCCTCTTTGGCATCGTGGGACATGTTCAAGAGCCAGCTGAAGGGCACCTTTATAAACCACAACCGCCGAGAGAGAGCCGAGGATCTACTGCGAATGAGAACCCAGGGCCCCAACGAGACCATCACCGGCTTCGTGGAAGACGTTCTGCGCCTGTGCTCCCGCGCCGACCCTCGGGCCACAGATGAAAAGAAGCTGCGAATCCTCATGCGGGGCGTCAGAGACGACATCTTCGGCGGCCTGGTCCGTAGCCCTCCGACAACAGTCCAAGATTTGGTCATCGAGGCAACAAACATCGAGCGTGCCCTGCAATCCCGATCCAGTCACTTTCAGCGACTACCCGGCCTCGCTGCCCTCCGGCCGTCTAGCGGCGACCTTGGCTCCAGCATCCCAGGCATTCGTGAGATCATTCGCGACGTCGTCCGGGAGGAGCTGCGAAAGCTGCTACCCGCCGCTGACCAACAAGCTTCGCTCTCCATCGCTGAGGTCGTGCGGGAAGAGGTGCAGAGAGCCATTCAACCAGAGGCTCCCATCAGCGCAGCAGTCCCCGAAGAACCCGCGCTAACTTACGCCGCAGTGGCGCGACGGCCACCGCCTCCTCCTCGCGCCTATGTCGCGCAGCCCCGACGTCAGTCTCCAGCGCCGCAGCACGACCGACGCCGCGACGACCAGCTCCAGTACGCCAGCCAGGAGCCCCGTGCACCACGGAAGACCGATGTGTGGCGAACGCCCGACCGACGCCCTTTGTGCTTCCACTGCGGGGAAGCAGACCACACCTACCACCGATGCCCATACCGTCGACTCGGGCTGCGCGGGTTCCACCCGAACGACCCGCGACCCCGCTATGGTGAACGCCCTCGGGAAATCGACGAGTACCTGCGACGACCTCAGTCCCCCGAGCCTGCGTCTCACCGAGAGTTCCGGTCACCTTCGCCACGACGTTCAGCTTCGCCGATGCACCGACCCCGACGTGAAAGCCTGTCGCCCCTCGCTCCACGCCGGGGAAACTAGGCGCGGCAACCCCTGGAGGTGGAGTTGCCGAAGACGACTGACGCCAAGATCCTCCAAGATCGTCGGAGCACTCCCACTCAAACGCCGCAACGCCCCGAAACGACGTTTCCGCAAGAGTGTCGAATAACCTCAACGTAAGCATCGACGGCCACGACGCGACAGCACTCGTCGACACCGGAGCAGACTACTCCGTTTTGAGTGGGAGACTCTCTCGCCGCCTTCGGAAGGTTACGACGTCGTGGGACGGACCGCAGATACGAACCGCCGGCGGACATCTCATCACACCTGTCGGCAGGTGCACTGCGCGCGATGAGATCCACGGCGAAACCTGCCCTGTGAAGTTCGTCATTCTGCAAGACTATTCGAGGGATGTCATTCTCGGAATGGACTTCTTGTGCGAATACGGCGCCATCATCGACCTTGCGGAGAACAAGCTGACGCTTCGGAAGCCTGTCCCATCGGCAGAAAATCCCAAAGCAACGTTAGCTACAGTCCGAGTCCTTGCCAGCCATGTAAACCTGCCGCCGCTGTCGAGTGTCTTTGTACCCGTCGGGACCGAAGAACCCACCTGCGGTGTAGCACTGTTGGAAGGAAGCGTCCAACTTCTCGTTGGACGAGGGATTGGCATTGCGAGAGGCGTAATCGAGATCCAGGATGGCTGTACCGTAGCCCTTGTCACCAACTTCCGGCAAGAGTCGCAGCACCTTACAAAGGGTACAGCTGTGGGCTTCGTCGAGGAAATTCCGGACTCAGCCGCGATCGCCGTGATCTCAGAAGACGCTTCTCCGGCGCAGCACCAGAGAACCACGCCGTCAGAGCTCGACATCGACCCGTCCCTCCCAGCCCCACAACGACGGCAACTCAGTGACCTTCTCGCCGAGTTCAGTGCGTGCTTCTCCACGTCGTCGAAGGTGCGCCAAACGACGGTTGCGAAACATCGAATAATCACTGATGACGAAGCTCTCCCTGTGCATCGGCCACCGTACCGAGTCTCCGTGAAAGAAAGGGAAGTTATCCAGAAGCAAGTTCAGGAAATGCTTGATGATGACATTGTCCAGCCCTCGAACAGTCCGTGGGCTTCCCCAGTAGTCCTAGTGAAGAAAAAAGACGGAACCCTGAGGTTCTGCGTGGACTACCGCCGGCTGAATGCAGTCACAAAGAAGGACGTCTATCCGCTGCCCCGCATCGACGACACCCTGGACCGGCTGCGCCATGCCCGATACTTTTCGTCGATGGACTTGAAGAGCGGGTACTGGCAGATTGAGGTCGACGAACGAGATCGTGAGAAGACGGCCTTCGTCACACCGGACGGACTGTGTGAATTTAAAGTGATGCCGTTCGGGCTGTGCACAGCACCGGCAACCTTCCAGCGTGTTATGGACACCGTCCTTTCCGGCTTGAAATGGCAGAGCTGTCTCGTCTACCTCGAGGACGTTGTCGTGTTCGCAACCGAATTCGACGAGCACCTCAGACGACTGCGAGCCGTGCTACGGGCCTTCAAATCTGCTGGGCTGACACTCAAGCCTTCGAAGTGCCGGTTCGCCTATGGAGAGCTGAAATTCTTGGGCCACGTCGTGAGTGCTCAGGGTGTAAGCCCCAATCCTGCCAAGACGTCCGCTGTCGCCGAATTCCCCAAGCCATCGGACAAGAAGGCCGTCCGTAGATTCCTTGGGCTGTGCGCCTACTACAGACGTTTCGTGCGTGACTTTGCACAGATTTCTTCACCGCTGACGAATCTGACGAAGGACGACGTGCAGTTCCAGTGGGGAGAAGAGCAAGAACAAGCGTTCGACGAACTCAAACGAAGGCTGCAGTCGCCCCCTATCCTCGGACATTTTGATCAGTCGGCGGAGACAGAAATACACACGGACGCCAGCTATACCGGTCTCGGTGCGGTGCTCGTTCAGGCGACAAGAAGGGGCAGAGAGAGTAATTGCTTACGCAAGCCGGGCGCTGTCTAAGGCAGAACAAAATTATTCAACGACCGACAAAGAATGCCTTGCTGTCATCTGGGCGATAACCAAGTTCCGTCCGTACTTGTACGGTATCCCGTTCCGCGTGGTCACAGACCACCACGCCCTCTGCTGGCTCGCAAACCTCAAGGACCCGTCAGGACGCCTTGCTCGCTGGAGTCTGCGACTGCAAGAATTCGACGTAACCATTGTGCACAAGTCTGGCCGCAAGCATAATGACGCCGACTGCTTGTCTAGGGCCCCAGTCGAATCTCCACCTGACAGCACCGACGACGACGATGACGCTCGTTTTCTCGGAGCAGTTACAGATACCGACATGGGAGCACTTCAACGAGACGACCCGGAGCTTCGTGCCGTGATTGACCACCTCGAAGGTCAAGGAAGTTCCGTTCCGCAAGTCCTGGCCCGAGACTTGTCAAGCTTCGTTCTGCGGGGAAGTGTGCTCTTCAAGAAGAACTTCGGAACCAGCAACCCTGCCTGGCTGCTGGTTGTGCCTTCCAGCCTGCGAGAAGAAATCTTTCAAGCATGCCACGACGACCCGACGGCTGGACACCTTGGCTACAGCAGGACGCTCGCCCGGATTTGTGACAAGTACTACTGGCCAAGACTCCCGAAAACCGTCCATCTGTAACCACAGTTCTACTGTAAGAGCTTTTCTACATCTCAAGGTTCAACCCAGCTTTGAAACTCCACAAAGCAACGGCCTGGATTTTGCGGTTTGTACACAAACTCTGATCGCCAGAATAATGAATAGGGACAGTGACTGTGGAGGAGATCCAGGCAGCCCAAGCACACTGAATAACGAGAGTACAGAATTCAGCGCTAGGCTCCGTGATTGATTGTTCCGCAAAAAGCACGCCGCCTCCACCTGGGTGTCTCTTGCATGACTTTTGCACATTTATTGACGAAGAGACAGCACTGAGAATTGTGGGTCGACTCCCGTCGGCGAAACTGACGGAGGAAGAATGCCACCCCAATGCACTGCCTAAGGATCACCAATGCTTAACGTTGCTAGCTATCAACGCCCATTGGCAAGTAGCGCACGCCAGGCCAAAGACACTATTTCGCAGATAGGCGAGAAGTGCTGGATCCTCCGTGGAAGACAGCTGGTAAAGCATGTGATACGTGCGTGTGTGACCTGCCAGGGATTTAAAGTTACTCCTGCGAGTGCTCCAACGGGACCCTTGCTAGTGGATCGTCAACGCGAGCGGACCCGTTTGAAGTATCGGGCACAGACTTCGCGGGACCCCTGTAATGTTAAGGCGAACTACCTCACCTGCCCATCTCACGTGCTGTTGTTTATCTGTGCGGTCACCCGAGCGGTTAATTTAGTCATTGACATACATGTCGACACAGAGCTTTATGCTTGTCTTTTGAAGATTTGTGTTGCTGAATGGGTTATGCTGCCTCTATTATTCGAACAATGCATTGACGTTTCAGCAGGCCTCGAAGGTGCTAAGTGAACTGTGGAATAGACTTCGGCACCCTGAGGGGCTTTATCCTGTTGATAATGCTGGTGTAGAGTGGCGGTTGATTGTCTAACGAGCGTCATGGTGGAGAGGCTTTTATGTGAGGCTCGCGCGAAAGGTGAATGTGCCAATGAGGAAAGTAATCGGGAAGAAATGTCTGGGCGCGAAGGAATTGGCCACGGTTCTCACCGAAATTGAAGCGGTGGTGAATTCGTCGCCACTGATTTTAGTCTACAACGAGGTCGAAGAGGGCAACTTCCTAACGTAGGCAAGGTTTCTTGCCTACGTTAGGAAGTCGAAGCCGCAGACACTTTGCGTGCTCTGGTGTCAACAAAAACGGCTTTTAAATTTTTGGGATTATGCTACGAGCGGAAACTTCTTGAAAAATAGGCTCTGCTTACGCTAGTCACAAAATCAAATTCCGTCCATCCCGATTGGGCCAGTTCTTTTTTTTTTTGCAAAGAGCCACTTGCACGCCTGTTCTAGAAGCTTGTAAAGGTTGAGAAGGTCTTTGAAAGACGAGACGCGAGGGTACCTTCTTGTGAAATCCTAGCGCATGGCGGTATCCTTCTGCAAAGGCCAGTGCAGCTGTATCTTCCCCCTATAGATTACTAAATTTTGGACTGGGCCTGTTTAGAACCCATTGGATGGAAAGGCTGTGAGAATTTAACTTTTGAGTCAACGTCCGCGTACCGTGAAGTCGCTGCTCCCGCTCATCGGCACGAGAGTTGAGCGCGTGCAGAAGGCCGGCCAGTGGGTACCGAACGGCGGAGAAGAAGAAATAACGAAAGATGGGACGAACACAATATGTCGACTTTGAATGCTTATCTTTACTTCTTGCATGTTTTGTGAAAATACAAATTTGCTGATTTTCCCGCAGATATTGGGAGTCTTGAAAAGGAAGTTAGCGGAAGATCGCAACATCACGTGAGATGTAGTAGATGGCTTCCCTGGAATAGTGAAACGAAGAGTTTCCTGAAAGGAATGCAAATATCAACATTGCGAATATGCTAATAAAGCAGGTTCTAACAGGAGAAAAGACCTAGGCCATCTTTTACCGTTTCCTGGTGTCAACATTCGTATTTTTCTCAGTCTGAGGTTACTTCAAAATGTTATTGATATAGTAGACCCATATATCTAAAGTCAACACCAAAGAGCATGTTTTATAACTCCCTACCTTCTACGCGGGATCCGGTGGCTCGGAGCACGTGGAGCGAAAGAGCGCGCTACAGAACCCAGGGATTCTGGCTTCAATCCCCTCACCTGCTCGTTTCGATCTGGATGAGCACCTTACCTGGGTATGGTCGTGTATTACTACTGCATGATGCACGTTAAAGGCCCCGGGCTAGCGGTTGTACTGCACTGGCTAAATTTCTCATCTACAGCTGAGAGACAAGTCGTTCTGTGAGGCAGACTAAGTTCAGGCTGTATAAACATACCCACACCCCGTTCGGTTTACCCGTGTATGCTAGTTTATTGTTAAAGCGATAGCTTTACGGGCGACACTTGCAGTCATTTCGAGCTCGTGGGCTGCCGTCGCCGCTATCAAAAGCCTTTCTTCTCTCCTCTCTTGCTGCGAGGAGAGGGACGAGGAGAGCCTTCTTCTCTCCCTTCTTGACGTTAGGAGAGGAAAGTCGGGTTTTCGCGTCGGCGGCAGAGAGCGAAAATGAGAAGAGAGGCCCAGCATCCCGGCACTAACGACGCAACCAAGGGAGAGTCTTCCTGTCGTCAAACACTTCGTTACAAACATTCCTCGCGTTACACAAAATCCTACTTTGGCAGTATCCAGTTACTACGCGTAATGTTGGGTGATTTTCGAAAGTTCCACCGCGCTTACTCACTTCACGGATCACAGAGCACTCTTGGCGTTCGACAGTGGCATCCACGACGATAACCACGGCGGTTATAATAATTAACCTCGTCGCACATCCGTTCTTAGGTACAGTCGGGGACAAACGTCCCCAGGACGTGCGAGCTGCGGCTGAAACGCATTGCTCTGCCATCTGCCGGCGGGTCGCCTGGTTTCGAGATCACACAAAAGCGCATGTGCGTCCTACTCTGCCTGAAAACATGTGTGTTTTCCCTTTCTTCTGCGGCACAGCACCTAACTCGGAATGGGGCACGTGGTACCGCCTTGGAGATAGTGCTGGCGGCTGACGAGCGTCTGCTACATATTCCGAAACTCGAGATACCGCCTGGGGCATTGCGCCGAATCTCGCCGTGTCAGCGCACCTTGGTTTATAACCAGTTGAGCTTATCGCTCAGTTGAGCTGCCGTGACTTCTTGCTTTATAGGTGCCATGTCAGTAAGCGCTATCGCCGAGGCGGTACCATGCGCCCGATTCCGAGTTAGGCGCCGCGCCGCAGAAGAGCGGGAAAGCGCACATGTTGGCAGGCACAGTAGGACGCGCATGCGCTTTTGTGTGATCTCGAAACCAGGTGACCCGCCGGCAGATGGCAGAGCAATGCGTTTCAGTCGCAGCTCGCGGGTCCTGGAAACTTTTGTCCCCGACTATACGTGACGGTACCATTCCATTCGTATTCGCGACCTGCTACTGCTAGCCCTTTCGTTTCTACGCAGATTGTGTGCGAAAAATACGACATTTTGTACAATAAGTGACATGTAGCAGGTAAACTTCACACCAAGTATAACTTCCTGTTCCTAGTAATATTATAGAGTAAGTAACAGTTCTACGAAAAACGTCTGTGTGATCAAGCCTGTCAATTCTTTCGAATCCTCAAAATCCTTGCAGCTTATTATTAGCTTTTCAGAAAACAGACGGAATAAAACGGCTACGAGAAAATGCTGAAGTCTAATTGAATCGCCGCATGTAAGCCTAAGAAATTCAAATTATTTCGCATGCTTGCTACTTATACTAGGTGCCAACGTGAAGAAAGCTCAGGTGAGAGTCAGGACTGTGCTCTGTCGGTTACTTTTACTGTAACCTCCTATTTGGGCTTTTTTTTGCATTTACTATGTAATATATGCAATTCTTAGCAATTTATTTTGACAAACTATACTTTTGTTGATCCTCGCACACTCATTGCGTGGAAGAAGCAAAATCTCTTTTATCCTCATCATAATCGCGTGCTAAATTCGTTCTAAGGTCAAAATAATGGTAAAGTTGTATATGATAGTGATCCAAGTTTCCAGAAATATTAATAAAGGCTGGTTAACAAATACACCACGGAGTTGAATTACCACTGAAGCCGTGCTGACTTGATATGAATTCAGCAGAGCACTGACGCAACACTGAAACAGTGTCGTATCGCCAACAAAGTGTGAAGTCAGCTTTGTAAAAGCAAGATCAGCACCATTCCCATCACTGATCTAGTGCTGGTATCTGAATCTGGGTGAAACCTTTGAAGAGACCCGATAAATCGGCTTGGAAACACCTTCAAGCACAGAGGTGCTTGAAGGTGTGGAAGTATTACGGCAAACTTTCATATAACAAATTTACGCAATGAAAAAATTAAAAAAAACATGACTGTTTTTTCTTCTATCCACGCTGCACGACTCCTAATCACGGCCCCTCTGACTGGCGCAGCAACTTACAGATTGCTGCAGCGGCCCCGGCGGCTGACATCAACTCGGTAGCCGCTCGGCCGCGCCAAAACCAGGAAACATGTAGCCGAAATTACTCGACAAACCATCGGTTTTATTTGTTTTGTGTTCATTTAGGGTGTTTTATTGTGAACAAAAAAGAAATCTTGCACTGACCAATGTAGCACCGAAAAGGCGCACACCACTTATGATTACCAAAGTTTGTCTGCTTTCGGCGCAACCGGGCGGCTGCTGAGCTGCCGTAAGCCGCCGTGCCGCCGGGTCGGCTGCTACCATCTCATGGTTGTTTCGCCAGTCAGGGGGCGCATGTTTAGCAGGTGGGCACCGTAGGTAGAGAATATTTTTTTACTGTTTTGTTACTTTTAGTAAGGCAAGTTAGTTCTTCAAAATATTTATGTTTCGCTTCCACCACCTTCAGGCACATCTGTGGTAAATCGAAGCGAATAGCATCGTTAAAGTTTTTAACAAGGCGAGTTGAGAAAAACTTTAAAAAAAAAAGGATGAACCACGGCAAAGCGGGTTAGAGCGGACCGGTGGACTGAGCATGCAACTTTGATTTTGTTCAATTAAACGCGTTTTGCTTCTGTTAATAAAACCGTGGACATCTTCATCTCCAAAATGGTTGCACCACCAAGCCGAAGTTCATGGTCACTTTGAAGGCTTACACCCAGAATCAGGACCCATGGGTAGATAGTAGTGTTTGTGTGAGCAGGCCTTAAAGGACAATCAATATGACGATGTATACTTAACAATTATATATTTCCATCCATTGAAGGAGAAATTGCCTGACCTATCAAATAATGTAAATACTGAGTCTGAATTTGATTAAAAAATAAATCCTACGAGCAATCTCTTGTCAACAGCCTCCATGAATATCGGTAGTTTCAATCAGGAACATTTCCTCTAGAAGTGGAGCACAAAGGGCTCTGCTGATTGCCTGGTCCTGTTCTCTAGCTACCCGAGGGCCATGAGTTTATGGTCGCTCGAACCCTGCTTACACCCCTTCATTCTGGTACATGGGCACCAAGTTGTGGTAGCACGCCTGCGGCACCAGCTGGGGGTGTTAAAAACCCATTTTTGCAAAAACAAGGCCCAAAACATCCGCGCTTAGCACAACAGCTAATAATATAATAAAATCGTACAACTAATTAGAGCAAATTTTCAAAGATTCTTTTACATTTTATTGTGAACCTAAACAGACATTTCAGCTTAATGTGCCGAGAAGGTGAGAAAGAGGGTGCGCGGCGACGTCAGAACGCCGAGCTCTGGTTAGAATGTTTAGTGCTTAGACCAAAAGCCAGAAGCCTTTGTTTTCACTGCACTCATCGGACGCCTTCAAATGCGAGAGCCATACGGCGCACGCTGGTGTTCCGCGGTCTACGCGTTCGACGAGTGCATTGCAGTAGATACATAGGTTGCCTTTGTCTTCACTGCACTTGTCGAACGAATTGGAATGCGAAAGCAAACACCGGACTCTGCGTTCCGCGTTCTAACGCGTTCGACGAGTGCAGTGAGACAAAGGTAACAAGCCTGAGGTCGACCCACTAATCATTCAATCCTGAGCTCGGCGTTCCAAAATCCCCACGCGCTCACGTCTCCTCCCGACCCTCACTTTTTCTTGGCATAAGTGAAGGAAAGCAGCACAGCGAATGCCGTGCGATTGCTATTGAAGCAGTCAAAGGAATTTTATGGGAACATAATCAACGCACCCGGTTATCTGCCGAGGCTATGTCCTTAAA
Organism: Ixodes persulcatus; assembly: GCA_013358835.2. NCBI lineage: Eukaryota > Metazoa > Arthropoda > Arachnida > Ixodida > Ixodidae > Ixodes > Ixodes persulcatus. The sequence continues at coordinate 7,263 of JABSTQ010001652.1, read as the reverse complement.
TGTGTTCAATCAAAACAGGGAGTTATTTAGAACGTGTAAAATCCTGCCTATATTTTAACCGGTTTGCCTCGATTGACTTGGTCCTATAGTAATCTCGAGGCCGCTCCTTATAAGCCAAGAGGATGCTAAAACAAAAAACAAAAAAGAGAAAAAAATCAGCCTGCCACATAGGTCACAGCCTATATTGAACACCATAACAGATGGCCACAAATCCGCTTTTACGATCGCGCTCGTAAGGGCTCGTAAAATTTGTCCCTAATAAACCAGCTTCCGCTGGTAAGGGCAAGCGAGCAGCCAGGCATGCGTCGCATGTTTCGGCCGGTTTCGAGCCAGAGAGTCCCTAATCTAGCGTAGCTGCACGACCCAAATATCTCAATTCCCGGTTGTCACTCTGTTTTTATTGTTTATAAAAAACAAAGCTGAGAAACTTAGAATTTCAAGGTTTTGCAGTGCCCTATTCTTTTAGGTTTTGTATTATAGAGTTGGCTGCTCGCTTGCTCTTACCAGCGGAAGCTGTGGTATTAGGAATAAATTGTATGAGCCCTACAAGCGAGATTCTGATACGCAAAATAAAATCATTTAGAGCAGCACTAATTGTATAAAATAGCATTATGAGCAAGTGGGGATATACTTTATGTTTGATTTCGGTTACTGTGACGCAATGAAATACCTTAAAATCATTATAATTTCCTTCTTCTTCATCCATATTTCTCTTGGATAAGAACCAAGGTGGAGTAATAATCTCGAGATTATTTGTATTGTAAAATAAATCACAATTTACATCATAATTAAAAGAACACCAGTTTTGCTAATACGATTTAAATCACAACTCTCTCAAAACTTTTGATATATTTCTTTATTTACTGTTTCCTTATGAGTTTATGCTCTCTATGTGCGATTTTGGTTTATTTACATTAAGGAATTATAAATCAAGAAAGATTTATAGCAGACTGAACACGAACAAAAACTCTGCTGTTCTGGAAAAATCAGTGTTCCTCTTCTTAACTTTTCCTTCGTTCATCAGTTACGAAATGCCCTATTGTAAGCAAATTAAAACACAAATGAAAAGGAAAATAACACTGTTTCACTAACTTAAAAGAAGAAAAGAAATCAGGGCTTTGTTTTTGTGGCTTGGTTTACATCAATATAAAGTTGTTTAGTTACTGTACTTAAACGTGTACATTACAGTACCTGTTTCCATATCAAATTACGCTATTATAATCCCGGTCATATTTTTTTATATTCATGTAAAAATATACGTTAAAGTCATGTCCTTTGGAAGATCATTCAGATGTATGTGAAAGCCATAGCTACTTTTCTTCCGGAAATATAAAATTTCGCATCTCAAAGCGTGGCGATTGCAATGGTTGCTTTATGGTACGTTGTACAGCCCTTAATTTTACACCGAAATACACACGTAATAATAATTATTTTAACTTATTCTTTGGCAGGTTTCCGACTTGTGTAGAAAACATTAAAAGCCAAAATAAATTAGTTCTATTCCCCCACCAAAAAAATAATTATAAAACGCGTTAAATAAAGTTCTCAAGATAATGCAATCAATGCAAAGGCTCAAGCGAGCTGGACACGAATGGCGATAATAGTCCCTGAATTGAGGAACAAGGGATCGTCATAACCTTAAAATGCAGACCGTTCTACTTTGTTGGTGTTAGACTGGTGGCAGTTAATAAAATACGTTTGCTCTACTGATGTTCAACTTCTGGTTAACTCAGTTGGTAGAGGACTATACTGGAAATGGAGAGGTACCTGGTTGGATACCAGAACCAGGCGGACTTTTTCCGTCTCGCACCAGTCACCTAGCTGTGATTGGTGATTTGTGTCTGTCGTTCGTCCCCCTCGTTCGCTTTCTCCAAGGATAATTATCGTTGAATAAACGCGTTTTAAAGACAGATTCAAACTATCTACCAACGAACTATTCTACATATATCGACGCAAAAAATATAAAAAATTATAACTGTCGGATGAACCTTACGAATATAAATAAAACATGCTTAGCCAATATCGTAGTTATATTAATATTGCAGAAAAGCAGTTCAGTTTTCTAAATATGGCATAATTGCACGTCAATATAAAATAAACCTCACTTCATTTTTTTTTATACTCCCCTTAATCGTTTACAACGACTTGAACTAACTTTTGAAGGCATAACATTAATTGACGTATGATCTACTGAAAAAATAAGGACAACAAAACTTTTTTTTTTTAAATTGAGCTACCCTGTCTTCGTTATAAGTGATTTGTCGAACGACTTTGGCTTCAAAGATACATTTTTTACTAGCGAAACAGTTTGCAGAGGAGTGGTGCTCTATTGTAGGGCATAGAAAATCATGCTGCCCTTAGCTTAGTGATTTTTATATTTGAGCTTTTCGCGCTGCCTCCTTTCCCTTCCGGAGACCATTACCTCACGAAGGATTGTCGGCGGATTCCACTGCTGCCGGCAGTTGAGAACTATATATGCACAGCGCATTACCACGAAGCCCAAATACCTTGCACGAGAAAGGACTATAATTGCGAGAACAAGGCGACGGAAGCAGTGTCTGGAGAGTCGTTATGGTATTCAACATTGTGCGATGAAAAACAAACCTGCATACCCTTTCTAAGTACACACGCGAACCCAATGAAATACGGAGAGAACCAGGTAACCACAAGTGGTTTGTTATTGGGCGTTTTCATGTCAGTTGATACAGTGATTGTCCGGATCATGTATTGTATATTTCTGTAAAACGTATACTAGATGAAAGTGGCGTTCTTGGTAGAAGCCCTCAGCTATACATACTGGGTGTTTAACGAAACGTGGGCCAAATCGTTCCTGAGTTCCTGGTTCGTGCCAAAGGGCATATTTAGAAAAAAATGCGATTGATATAATTAAAGTTGTATTGGCGCTGAAGCGTCAGTAATAGAACGTACTACTTATCCGAGGAACAGTACACGAAGAACAAAGTTTATGTCACGATATGGATATTTACAAGGATGGGTGGCGCCGTCTCGTGGCGCGCGCGCAAACCATACAGAACATTTTGTGCAAATACAACACTCCTCCGCACACACATAAAGAACATTTGGAAGGGCTTCCTTCGGTTTGGTTTGCGACTAACTTCCATCGCGCTAAACCACAAAGAAGTTTTCTATCTGTGAGGGGCCGCACACGATGCCGACAAATGGAATAAGAGGAAAGTGCTCGGTTATAAGACTAGAAGATGAAGAAGTTCCTCAATACATGAAAGGCAATGTAGATGTTGATAAATTAAAAGAGAAAGTGAAACTCTATATTCATGCTGAAAAATATTATCAAATTAAACAGTTGCTCGTCCAGCGGTTTCTATGCTGTTTTCTATCTCTCTCTAATTGTTCTTTTAAATTTAGCTGAAACTATATCTAGCAACGCACCAAGTAGCTCAGCTTCAAGCCGACACATGTTATCTTTCTAGTTCTCTCAGCAAGCCTTTTTATGTTTATTTTCTTTGACCCACAAAGTCTAAGCCCCTTAATTTTGTCATATAAGTGGGAACGCATCTTGCGTTATATGGCACAAGCGCTGGCTGGCTGTGTTGACTGGCAGATGAGCGTGACTCGGGTAGCGCGGGACTGATGCGCGTGTACGGTTGCGATGCGCGCGTGTGGGGGCTCGAGGTTGGTGGTTGTTCGATAAAGGCTACCGGCGTAGCTGGTGTTCTCTTGCGGCTCCTGTCTCTGGTCCTCTTGACTCGACTCGGTACACGACAAATTTCAATCAATATCTGTGGAGCAAGGCTGCTCTCACGCAGCATCAAAAAGAACATCCTCCTAGATGAATTAAGGCAATTCTTTGTCCTTATTGAACCTTCACAAGGACACACCAAAAGAGTCCGAGATTCTGAATTCAGAGACGTGGCGACAAGTCTGCATTCTCAGAATTTATGAGAGAGAAGTGTTCCAGCCGCAGCGTTTTCTCCAATGAAATTACATTCAGACGATACACAACAGAAAGCATTTGCTTTCAATGTTTTCTCCCAACATTATGGAAAGACCACCTTGCAAGAAAAGGGCAAGGTGTAAACTCTCTCCACTCATGGCCATCGGGTATGTCAGCTTGTCAGCACAATCTAAGCATGTACTGAACACGGAGAAAAGTTGCACTACGACCAAAACTGCAAGCAGTCGACAAGGTCGCGGTGGTTAGAGACATCGCATTTAAAGCTCCGAATAAAAAAAAGATCTTCGGAAAGTAGTGCAGCGAAGTTTACACCCTACTAAGCTGGCTTGTTCCGTCGTTATAGCGTCAACGCATCCTTATCTGCCTCGTGCCGTCGCCCTTTCCACCACCGGTCAAGCTCGGCTCGTGCCTGGCTCCGGTTGGTCGACTTCAGAATCACCCGAGAAGTAACATCTGGTGGACGAGACGTCTCAGTGCTCAAAAGGACTGTCGTTCATCACAGACGGGAAATTAGCGGCCAAGTGTACACCCTACTAAGTTGGCTCGTTCCTTCGTTATAGGGGAGTGCACATAACTTGTATCTTCCTTTTGCTTCGGAATATTTTTCGAGTTTTTGTGGCCGCAAATTCATCAAATTCGTGTGAATCTCTGTGATTACATTGTACTTTTATTGGGGTTGATTTGGGCAAGTACAGAGTTCGTATTGAACGTTTTGTTCCGCGAAACAAAAACGTGCCTTTACTTCGCATTGCCATGCTTTAAACGTCAAATCAATGTGTTCCAGCGTAAAAATCCTCCTTCTGTCATTATGCATTGCGCAACTCTTGCTTTGCGCGTGAGATTTTGATGCTAATCTGGGACCTGACAAGATGGATCTAGTCCTAGAGTCCCTTTCAGGGTGTCAGTGCTTCAAATCAGACATGTATACGTTACCCAAAAAAAGTAACTAAATACCGTGACTCATTACTCGCTCAAAAAGTAACTAAATACGTTACTCGTTACCGATTCTCAAAAGGAATGCGTGAGTTACCTCAAAAGTAACGAGTTACTTTCCACGTTACTTTGACGACCAAATACACAACTGTTTTTGTTTCATGGTTTATTGTTTTCTTTTTAGTAGTCATTGCCCTTCAGCAGCAGCTGCCTGTAGACGTTTTCATCAGTTATGTTTCCCCGCTTCCTTGAAAATACATCTCCGGCGACGCTCAAGAGTCGTTCTACCGACGCGCTCGAAGGAACGGCAGTGTTGTGCTTCAGGAAGAGCTGGTGAATCTTCGAGAACTGCGTCTTCATTGAGGACAGCGGGTAATGGGTTATGTGCCTCCCCGTGTTTGCAACCTCCGGGTTTACATTCGGTCCGTACCCGTTTCTAGAAGGTTCAACCAACGAACCTGATTGTGCTTGCTGGGTGAAGGACATTCCCAGCTGTAGAGTTCAGTACAGCAACGTTTATCGCTGGACACGTCAGTCGAACCGTTCGACTGACGTGTTCAGCGATATACGTTGCTGTACTGTCATACTGGTTAGTTGTTTTTCGGGTTGCCCATCTGCCTTTGTCACAATAGACTCATACTCAAGTTAGAATAAAAACAAGGCCGCTTAAGCGGTGTTGTACACGTTACTCCTCAAAAGTAACGAGATACCGTTACTCGTTACTTGGCCTTCAAAGTAACTAAATACCGTTACTCGTTTCTTTTCTAAAAAAGTAACTAAATACGTTACTCGTTACCGAAAATAGTAACTAGGTACAAGTATCTCGTTACTTGTAACGCGTTACGTACATGTATGCTTCAAATGAATAGAGGCAGAGAGAAACTACAGGTACACTAGCGGGCATTAACGCAGGAATTGCAGACATATCACGGAGTGTGTCGCATGTTGAAGAATCTCCTCGCGAGGTTACTCACTTCAAAGAGGAAGTGAAATCTTTAAATCGGATGGTTTCTAATCTTAAAACAGAGATGGAAGGCATCACCACCAGGCAACACAGAATGGAAGATGTAATTAGTGTCGCTGGCGACTTAAACAATCGTCTTCGTAGAAATAACCTAATAGTGAAAGGCCTACCTGAACAAGAACGTGAAATCTGGAACGTCACAGTGAAAAACGTTCACGCATTCTTCTTAACCAATATAAACATCACCTCCGGTAAATCGAGCGCGCGTACAAGATTGGGCGGCCTAGAGCTGGGACAAATAGGCCGATAGTTATCAAATTTCTTAGTTACAAAAGCAAGTGCGAGGTCTTAAGCACTGCTCCCAGGTTACATTGAAGCTTACATTGAACAACGTTGTTTACTCCTACAATGCAAAGAGTGATCAGGTTATCTCAGTTTTCCGAGGCAATACGATAAACGACTGCCCATGACCTCAAAATAAATATAAAAACAACTCCAGTCCCACCACGCAGACTGGCCCGCTTTCTTTTCTGGTAGCAAACTTCCGCAGTCTACTGCCGAAGCAAGATGACTTCATGGCTTGTATTGACTCTTGTTCTGTTGATGTTGTTTTGGGAACGGAAACCTGGCTTGGTTCGAATATTGCGAATTCAGAGCTGTCTCTTGCTAACTTGTTTACTATTCATCGCAAAGATCGAACTGGTACCAGGGGGAGGCGGGGTTATGGCAGCTGTCAGAAACACCATTCCATCCTCTTTGCTTTCCGTTCATGGCTCGCTCGAAATGTTTGGGAGTTCCGTAAACTATCTTTACGACTTGTTTTAATCCGGAGTGTTACAGGCCCCTTAGCTCCTCAGCCGACTTTATTGAAAGTATAACTACAGTTACGACGAAGTTCATTCTAAATTCCCTCATAGCCCTCTCATATTAGCTGGCGATTTTAACTACCCCGGTATTGATTGGACTGCATGTACAGTGTTCGATGAATGCCCTAAAAAAATGAGTGCCACCAATTGTTGGAAATGGCCGACTACTTTATATGCTGCAAATGATTACCACGCCTACACGATAAGATGCAGGTTGTGGGCACCCTGGCGGCTCCCCAGCCCAGTTGCCCGTCTGCGAGGCAAAGGTGTCGAACTTTTCCGCGTGGCGGAGACGTCGCGCCAGCCACGTGCACATCGGATGCGCCGCTTTGATAAGGCGGATCAGAGGCGGCGCACGGGGAGTAGGTGCCTGGACTCATGCGGCGCTGGTAACAATGTTAATCGTCCCGTCCACGTCCCATTAAATGTAGTTTCTTGTTGTTGAAACCGTTGCCTCCATGTTATTCTTCAAGGTCGGGTACGCACGCAAGGCACACAGACCACAATGGCACCCAAGCGTGGTATGCTCACCCACTCGCAGGAATTTCACGGGGCTTGGTTTCTGT
>JABSTQ010001651.1:0-46809 GCA_013358835.2 Ixodes persulcatus | reverse complement strand
AAAGTTCCCAATACAATAACCCCCCACCCCCAAATAAGAACAGATTCTACTAGGGTGCCTTCATGTGCGCTTCGCATAGAGTGATGCCAACTGCCTGTTTCCCTTTCCCACACCCTCTTCCACCGCCATTTTCTTCCTCATTGTTTCCCCGTGCGCCGGAAAGTGGCCTTTGTGTCCATCGGTAATCCCATCCGAGGGGGAAGATGCTAATCTTCCCTCTGTGGGTTTCACAACGCTGCTCCGAACTTTTGAGATAAGGTGCTTGTTTCCGGGAGGGTTATAAGCCCCACGGATTATCGCCGAGAACCAAAATGGCTGTTGGTTTGTCGGCGAGTGGTATTACAAAGGGTGGCATCACCCTAGCAAAGCGCACATGAAGGCTCCCTAGATTCTATACAACTGACTCCAGGCACGTAGCCAGGATTTTGTTTCGGGGGGGGGGGGGGGGGGGAGGGGGGCCCGCCCTTGACAAAATGCTGTATGAGGGGGAGGGAGGAGAGGAGGTCCCAGCAAAATAGAAGATTTCGGGGGTGGCCCGGGCCCCATGGGCCTCCCCCTGGATACGTGCGTGACTGACACGGAGATGCAGACACCTTTGTTGCATGACAGATGGTTCCCTTCTTTGCCCGACGTTCAGAATAGAGGATCAGTGTGTGGTGAACACATAAGACAGAACGAAGGTAGCAACAAATCAGCAACAAATTGGCGTGCAACCTAAACCAGAAGCTGAAATAACAGCAAACCATTGCAGCTCGCTGGTATGCTTTCTTTGCAAAACCATTATCATACTCAACGCAGGAGACAGTGGGTATCCCCTTGAGCCGTGGCTCCTCAACCCCGTGCCAGGCAACCCTGCAGTGGGATCTGATGAGGCCCGCTTCAACCAAGCTCATCGATCCACGAGATCCGTGATTGAGCGGTGCATCGGCATGTTGAAGAACCGGTTTCGGTGCCTGCAGAGGTACCGAACCTTACACTACGACCCCATCCGGTCGTGCAACATCGTCACGGCGTGCTCCATCCTGCACAATGTGTGCTTGTACATAAATGCACCCGAACCAACACCCGAGCCAGAGCCAGTCGCTGTCGTCGAGCCAGAGTCAAGCGATTCGAGCGATAGCGACTCTGACGACCCCTTGACCGGGAGTCTCCACGACCGGGGCATGGTGGTTCGCCAGAGGAAGGTACGGCAGGTGGCAAGTTATGCGCCCCAAGAGCGCCTCGTCGACAGCGGGCCCCTCGTGCACACCGAGCCCCTCGTTCACAGCGAGCCCCTCGTGCACAGTAGGGACTGCAGACCGTGCAGACATTGCACCCAATTTGAGAGCTGCATCGCAATGCCTGTGTGTTGAGCTTGTGCACTTTGTTTCTCCAAACACGGGTTTCAAATCTTCTGTGCAGGCTCTGGGTGGACTGTACACACTACAAACATACAATTTTCGTTCTTTGCTTGTGTGCATTGGCTGCGGGACATTAATTGTTAGGACACTAAGCTGCTCCTCATTGTGCTGGGTGACTTCTTGAGTCACGAGGGCTTTGATAACCAGGGTGGCAACGCTCACTGGCGTTCCGTGTTGTTGTGGGCTCGCAAGTGTTATACCCTGTCAACCTCGGTGTGCCCATGTTCTCCTGCAAGTGTGTTACATCTGGTTTTTGTTTTATCGCCCCCAGGTAATGTGTCAGGAGGCATCTCTTGCTTTCGCAACTCCTGCAATTTCATTGCTAGTTTAGGGTATCTTGATGAAGGGGGGTGGTGGGTGCACACGGAGTGGTGTGGTTAGAGATTGTCTGCAGTGTTGCTGGCGTTGTTGCTATCAACACTTTATGGGTGCATGCATTGGGATACATGGTAGACTGTGGTAAAGCTTTTGTGTGCAGCGTTAGTCCCAAGCCTGGCTAGTCAGGTCTGCATGACTTCCAGCATTTGCTGCAGTCTGCCCAAAGTTTTCCCCAGAGTGAGGATCAATTGCTTGAGCTTGTTCAGGTGCTTGGTTCTATTACTTAGTTTCATTGTCAGTTTTGGAGCTGTATGAAGCGAAGCAAACACATTGTTTTTCCTTTTACACTTTCTTTAATCGCTGCTTCCTTTGCTAAGGATAAAGTCTGCAATTTTGCATACTGCAGAGGACTGCACTTGCAGTGCAGTGAACTGCGCTTGGAGTGCAGCCGTCTGCGCCTCCATGGCCTGCAAAGAGATGTAAAATGCAAATAGGCAATTGAACTATGTGAAACAAATGTATTCTGCCAATTTGCCCTAATCATGCAACATTTTGTAAGTTTATAGCTATATGTTTCTTATAAGATTTGCTGCATTCTTTGTACAAAGAGGCATTATTGTACAATCTGGATAGCAACTGAAGGGAGAAAACGAGTCAAAGTGGAAGGAGATACACCCCCTCGGACCAGGCACGTAGCCAGGATTTTTTCTAAGGGGAGGGGAGGGAAGGGGGGGGGGGAAGGGGGGGGGGCTTATGACAAAATGCTGTATGAGGGGAAGAGGAGGCCCCAAAAAAATGAAAGATTTTTTTTTTTTTTTTTTTGTGGGGGAGGGGGGGTAGGGGGGCTGTGTATTCTGGCTACATGCCTGCCCTCGGACCAGAGTGCTAAGCCTGAATTTCACCCAGTACACCATCTGCTCCAGTTATTTTCGGAAGGGACACTTAAAATTAAACTTTAATGGAACATATTTGTTGTTAATTATTGCACTCGGAAATGTTCTCTTCCTTCCTGTTGTCGCACCACTAAATCTAGTAAAATACTCAGACGTGTATTTTACTGGGCAGATGGTGCTGCTCAGAGCGCTCTCTAGACGCTTTCAGACAGCTGTGCATAGGTGCCGCCCTAACCAACCTTCTCTTTATGTTTCCTCTTATTCCGTTCGCTTCACATTATCATTACCACAGCAGGACGGGTAATTGCCACTTTAGATGTTACTGTGTACTTCTCTTCAGCATACGCCTTTGTGGAAGCTTGTCAACGCCCGCTTCAGTGACTCGGCACCTCAGAAAGACAAAAGAAGGCCGACAAGGGCGGCTCAATCTGGCGCGTGTTTAAAGTGTCTATAAGAGATTGGCAAAAAATAAAGAGGCCTCTAACGGGGACGGAAGGAAACAAATGCAACGCTGTGAAATTAAGCATTGATAACGGGAACGAAATGTGCTACCAAGCCATAAGAGGTCCCAACATGAGGGAATAAACAATGATGAGAATACTTGCATTAGCCAAGCGGTTGACAGCCGCAGCAGTCTCCTGCTGCGCTGCCAGCACCCGTCTTTGGACGGCGAGAATGTCCGCCACTGTTGGCTCATCCCTATTGCGCCGCCTTGGGGGGTCGCTCCGTGGCTGCGTCCTTGGGGATCCAGGGTAGCTGTACACAACAAGGAGAAGGCTCACCTTCTGAATAGAACAAAATGCCGGCATCAGCCGTTTTTACAAAGTAGACACTTTTGTTTGATTTGCTTAATCTCAATTCCGGTTTTCAAATGGGCCCTTTTGTCTCGTTTTCATTTTGGGAGCACCGAGTAGCTGTAGCGTTGTGCGCAATGTGTTTGTTTCATACATGCCGGTCTTGGTTTGGTGGGGCATGCAGTCTCACCACGGAGCAATACTTGAACTTGTCAACTGGATTTTTTTTCTTTACATATAGCTTAATAAAATTCTGCGTGGATTACCCATGTGTCATGTGGTGTGACCTGTGTGACACTTAATGTTAGAAGTGATTGCCAGTTTTTGTTTTTCCTGATAATTAAAAGGTTGTCGTCGAAACTACTAGCATGGAGAAAGGTTCTTAATTGGAGCACTAATCTAAGCAGTAAAATGTTAGGTCCGCCAATACCGCTTAATATTTTAAGTGTGAAAAAGTGCCAATGTCGTGTTTGCACTGATGGTGTAGCACAGTGTACATACACTATATTTTTAGTAGGTACTTTTAATTCAAATGTGACGGTGGCAAAAACTTCGACAGAGGTCAATTTAGAGAAGCCATCCTGGGCACTCTCCCAGCTGTTCACCCATAGCTATGATGCTCACTGCAGTCTTCATGTTGGTCATGTGCGCTGCAGACAGCTTTAACCATTTCCCTTGATGCCTCGAGCAGCAAGTTAGCTAACTGGGACTCAGGCTCCAAGAAATGTGGGCGAATAGTGAATATATGTCAGTTATCGCTGCAGATTATGTCCTGCGCGTAAAAATAGCACTACTTTTCAGGTTTCTTTACTGTAACATTAACTTCACACTCAAAACTGCTTTGCGGATCAGCTTCCAGTGTGAACGGGCCACAAGCAACACACGATATCAATGTGGAAACAAAAAGTCAACCCTGTATAAATTGGGCACGAACAAAACATTACCTTCATGCACGTCACAAACCCCTTTAATGTGTGGCAGCATCACTTCTGTCAACTCGATTCAGCTGGCACATTCATTTGCATTGCTGTTCATAAATCTTGCATCTTTAGACAGAGCATTTAAATAATCGCCAAGCCCCAAACAAATCTAATATAAAATTGCTCGACTTGCCGAGTTTTTTTTTGTTTTTTTTTGTAAGGGATTATTTCACTCAAGAGCAGTACATCATGATCCCAGTGTGTCAAAGCAGTGATCGTGGACCACTAGTCATTACCTGCGACAATGGTTCTGTCACTTAAGTGACATGCCATTTCATTAGAGTGAGATGTAGTCTCCTGCAATATGAAAAACCCACAAGGAGCGCGTGGCCGAGACGGTGGTTGGCATCGTTGCTGCGCGCGCTCCGGGTGATTCCATTCCATCCCAAGGGGAGAACTGAGTCGGGACTCAGCTAAAGTGCGATATGCACTCAGTTTTGGTTTCGCTGCAGAGAGCAGTTCGTCAGCGTCATGCCACGGCTATGTCCTACTAGCGTGGCACGTGCTGTCCGAGAGAGAGCAGCCTAAGCCAAGGCGACGGTTTGGACTCTGATAAAGCGCGATATTGATGCCATCCTTCTTACCAATGAGTGCGCTCTTGAACAAATTTTATCTTTTAAATATAGGACTCAGGTATAACTTCAATATTTGTTTATTTTGCATTGCCTGTTCGAACATTTTACACCAGAAACAACTGATAAAAGCATTGATAACTCGTATGTTTCAAGCCCTCATGACCATATGTTTGGGCATGACGTCGATGAAGCGCACGCTTCCGCTAAACCGAAAGCAAAAACTGTTAAGAGTGTCCATGCTCGGCTTAGCACTGAGTGTCTTCCTCTCGAAGCAGAATGGAATCGCCTGAAGCGTGCGCAGCGACCCTGCCAGCCACCGTCTCAACCATGCGCTCCTAGTTGGTCTTTCAAATTGCAGAAGACTGTACAAGCCATTGATAGCTTTTCTCGATGCATACAAGAATTGCCGAATGCATGTGCCCCCTGTCAACAGGGGAGTTAGTTCCTATTCACCACAATCAGCAGCCGGATGTCCACCTCCTGAAGGAGCTGGCTGGCTGGCAGGCTGAAGCGGCACCTCTGGAGGCGCCCCCGGGCTCTCCTCTTGGTAGAGAAGCTCTGCTGGCAGTGGAGGCTGCAAAGCAGATTCGCTGTAATCACTGCTACCCCTCTGCTGCATTGCAACAAAACGTGTAGTTCCTTTTCAACATAAAACAGCATTTGTTTTTTCTTGCTGGTAGGCCAAAATGTTTCAATATAAAACGCGTATATTAATGGTCGAGCAAAGAATTTGTGCACACTGTGGTTTGCAGCAGACTGGAGTCCTATCACACAAAAAGTTGGGGTTCAGAGGCTCCAACGCTGTTAAGATGTATGTACAATGTGCAACACTGTAAGCGCAAACACGAGATCGTAATTTTTTCGAGGTTTACATTGAAATGGTATTGGCGGGCCCCAAAATTTACTACTTAGATTAGTGCCCCAAATGAGCACCTTCTATCACTAGTAGCTTTCATGACAGCCTTTAAATTCTAACAGAAAACCAGAAGAAAAAAAGCCGGCGATCGCTTGTTTGTGCTAACAGTATTGCACAGTGTTCTTATATTTTCTATAGGAATTCCTCCGTTTGTTGCGCTATTACGACGGGTTTACATGTCAACATAGTGTCTAGAGTACTGTCCGACGGCACTCCACACACGCCTTCAAGTGCCGTCCGAAAGATAGTTAAACGGGGGTAGATTGGTGTAGAAAATGGGAAATGGGAAAGGGGGAGGAGGGCTTGTCAAAGGTAGAGTCACTGCAGAGCGATGGCACGGTCTGCCATCTGAGAGGGCGCACTTCGCTTTGCGCCCTCTCTGATGGCATGGCGGTTTGAGTGATTTTAATTTGCTTATAACTTCCAAAATAACGCAAAAGTTGCCCCAACAATTTTTTTTTTGTGTTACTACGGTGCTTTAGGTTTATCTCAAACAAGTTTTCGACCAGCCAAAAAAATCATTGGAGGGCCCTTCATTTTAAAACACCTCTAGATATGGGGACTTTTAAGAAAAATTCCGGCAACACATCTTACCCTCAAAGAACAAGAAGTGTGAAACTACTTGATTGAGCAGACCAGTAAGCGATAAAGACTGAGCGATTTCTGGTAATCCCGTAATAGTTGCGCGGCAGCTGACTTACGGATACTGCTCCGAATATCGCTTCCAACCCTCCCAACAGAAGGCCTTGCTCCAACACGTGATACGCTGCTGCCTCACCAGTGTGCCCCACACGGCCAAGTGGCCAGGAAAATAATTAATGCAATAACCGTACAACACAAATAAATAAAAACAAAACTACAGAAATTTATAAATCTACTTATTTTTGCTGATTTTTCAAGCTGAAATCTACTACTATTTTCTGTGGAACTGTGGCAACACTGCTGTCACCGCGAAGCGGCGTGAACGCAGGTCAGAGAGTGGGTTAACGAGCTCTCCAGTGATACACGCGCCGTCCGACTTTCTTTCGGACGGCACTTGTAGGCGCGAGTGGAGTGCCGTCAGACGGCACTGTAAACACAGCCTTACATAAAAAGTGTGTTTCTCACCGAGGCCTCGGACGACGACGGGAGGGACTGCCTGGGACGCAAGCCACCGCAGCCCCTCGATGAGGCCCTCCCGACGATGGCCAGGATCCGGGTCTCAACCTCGTTGAGGGGACCCACCGGGTTGGCCCCACCGCCCGTCCGCGCCGCCTACACCGCCAGCAGGCCGTCGTGCTTCCGAGCGGCACACACACGGGCGTTCCACAAATTTTTCCATTCCACTCTCTCCTTCCACGCTGGACCCTCCGCGTTGAGGCGGCCTGTAATTACGTCCCAGAGGGCCGTCCTCTCCGCGGTGGTCAACGTGGACTCGGTTGCTGCCCGGACCAACACTCGATTTGAAAACATGTAGTCAATCAGCATATCGAGCTGTCGGTCCGAGCAGCGAGCCCCCTGCTTCTTTCTCTTCGCCGTGGGAGTTGAGGCGCAGCCGCTGTTGTCAGCCATTGTCAGAGAAAAACAACGGAGCAGGAACAGTGCGAACCTCGAATGCCGCTCTAGAGTTACAAATAAACGCGAACTATTTATAATAAAATAACGCATGTCATTTATGTATTTTGAATAAGGATATCTCAGAATTTAATATGTATATTTGTTCTGCTTTTTTTCCGAAAAAATGGCACCGCAGTCGACGAAGAGCGTGCTCCCCAGATTTCCCTCTCCGGACTTCCACGCTCCTAAAAATCTGTGAAGTGTCAAGTTAACAAGTGCCGCGAACCGTGACGTCGCTGTGAAGATGCCGCCCGATGAAGTTGGGTGCTTGTGAAGTTATGGCTCCTCCCCCATGGCCACGTCACGATGAACTTAGTTTATAGGTTTCACCAGCATAGACAGACAGATCCCCTTAGCGGAAGAATCAAGAAACCTCACTGTGATCAACACACACAAAGGGCTCTATCAGGTGAACAGAGTGCCATTTGGAATAACCCCAGCATCAGCTATCTTCCAACGCGTAATCGAAGAACTCGTTGGAAACTTGCCGTACACAGGTGAATTTCAAGATGACATCGTGGTAACTGGCAAGAACGATCAACATCACCTGCGGAACCTGAACATCGTACTGGAAAAACTCAAGGAAAGTGGCCTTCGCTTGGGAAAAGAAAAATGCTGCTTCATGCAGGACTCCATCGAGTGCCTAGGACATGTTGTAGACAAACAAGAGATCCACCCAAATCCTAAGAAGGTGGGTGTGATCCTACAAGCGAAGACGCCCAAAGACCAAAAAGAACTCAGAGCATTTCTGGGACTCCTGAACTACTACGGAAAGTTCATCAGCAACGCAGCCGACATCCTACATCAGAACGACCAGGTCTGGGCAAGAGACTACAGGAATGGCAAGAAATGGTCGAAAGGAGTCGTCGTACGAGTTCTAGGAAACCGAACATATGAGATTCGCACGAATGACGGAAAAACCTGGAAACGGCACATTGAACAGCTGCGACATGTACCCAAGGAGGAAGGGGGAATATCTCCGAATCAAGACGATAGCCTCAAGAGCGCGAAAACATGGAAAATGTTCGCCCCCTTCCCACGGCATCAGTCAGCGAAACGGTTCACCGTCTCCGATTTCCAGTGACGGCTTCCCAGCCACAATTCAGGACAGCCAGAACGATCTTGCAGCACCAGAGGCAGGCATTTCAGGCATTCCAAGAGGAGGGCAGCCCTCCTCTTCTCAGAAGATCAACGCGGACGCGGCAGCCACCAACGCGGCTGGGCCTGTGAAAACGTGAAGTTTTTTTTAAGGGGGAGATATTGCCGTGTATTGTGTGCGTGCCGTGTATTGTGTGCGTGTTCGCCACGCACAGCGAACACGACCTTTGGTCCAGGCAACGACGCGCGGGCTGATGCAACCGGAGACGCCGGCGAGAGAGAGCGAGCCGCTGAGAAGAACGTGACGCCTGCGTGAAAGAGCAGACTGGGTGCTGTCGCAGACCGAAAAAGACGTTGTCAACCTAATGTAATCTACCAGTTAAATAAATATATATCCTGCATTATCCTAAAATTACCGGTACATCACACCGCCCATGTACCGAAAGTGAGCCCGAAGTAGCAACAAGTAACGTCATAGAAGGTCGAGCGTCATGCCGTCGGATGTCGCGATCCTGACGGTTGGTCGTAGAAATGCTGGCGAAAAGCAGGAGCGGACGCGTATGTCGCTGTCGTCATGCCGTCTCAATCTCTGGCTCCCGAAGCTTCCGTGCACTTCCACACTGGAGAACGACCTGCACTAGAACAGGCGTCTGCCAAATATATCCACAGCTGCTGGGACACCGCCAGGATTGCAACCGGCAACAGCGTGATGCTTCTCTGACGTCACTAGGCGGAAATCGAGGGACCTCGTTTTGGGACGCGATAAACACGTTAACCGGAGAGCGTTCCAGGCACCATACTATAACTGTAGTATAGACATAATCGAGGTACAAGCATGAAATAAGTCTGTTATGCTAACGCTCATGAAAAAAGTAAGGTGTGTAACATGTTAGTGTGCGGAAGTTCTGCACAGTTTATGGAGTATTGAATTATGGCCGGTCTTAAAGTAATAGATGGGTTGATTTTTCTTTAAGCTTCTTTTTTTATATAAGGCAGTTCGTAACGTGGTTCTTTTTAGTGTTTTTTTTTTTTTTAATCTCCTTACAATTTGTTTGCCGTCGAGCAGCTTCTGTGGGCTCTTTTCTCCCTTATGTAATTTGACTGCTGGAGGCATCTATTTCGAAACTCTCGACTGAGCCGCTCAGAAGCCCTTCTGAAACGAAGCCTGGAAGTGTCGGTACTCTGAAAACTTTCAGTTACTCTAAGTCTAGGCTGACGAAATCAAATCGAACAAACTAAAATGGCGGGAAGAGCATTGGTTAGTATACTATTGGCTCTACTTCCTTCAGACAGGCCGCGGTGCGAAAACAGGAAAAAAAAATATTCCGAGTGTCTCCGAGTAATTTACATTTTAAATAAGGCCCTAACAAGGCACGTGTACCTGCCACCCCTTTGAAGCGATACCATTGCTGTCTATGTCTCGTTTTCTATTTTACTTTATTTTAGTCTGTGTTTTTATTTTTTAGCTTCATTCCTGATCTTTGCAATAGAAGACACAACGAACCACAAAGTCCAACGCACAAAATTGAGTTAGCGTTTATTTCTATTCGAATTCCTATACCTTGTTTTATAAAAACGAAAAAGAAGATTATCAAAAGCAGCATAAAGCTTCGCCGTTCTTAAAATCAGGGCTTCTATCTACGCAGTAATTTGCGTGTAAACCCAATTAGGATACAAGTGAGGAACGATTTCATGCATTTTCAAGTTCGTGACCTTGAATTTTGTTTCTAAGGTTCTCCAATGCTTTAGTTTTTAATTACTAAGGACGTTCAAGGTGAATGTTTATTGTTTTTGTTCTTTATTAGATAACTGCTAGCTGCTTTTTTTTTAATTTATCGACAGTTCCTTTATATTTTTTATCGTGTTCATGTTTAACAAGGTTCACATTTGAACGATGTGTTAAATTTTACTAATCAAAAAGTCATTTATTTCTTCTCAAACTTTGGTCACGTTAATTGTAATTACCTTCTCATGTCTCACAACACTGCCGCACAAATGTCGCCTTTTCAATTATTGATAAAGGAAGAGCTTTAAATGCGCTTAAGCTGACAGTTCGAGACCTATACATTTCAGATACCAAACCATTCAGTCTCTTGGCGCACAATGGGCTGTGAAGTCCCTCGCTGTTCAGAAATTTTTAATGGGCATGTACCAATTGGCTCACCGCACTGACCACTTGTATCGCTTAATAAAATTAAATCATTTTATTCGTTTTTTTCTGACCCGTTGTGATTTTGTTGTCATTACAACTGAAAAAGATGGGGAAAGAATTGTAAGGTTAGGAACACATTCTTGTCTCCTGGTAGACAAAGCTGTACCCGAATACATAATGGATGTTTGTCACCCGCCCTTGATACAGCAAAAGTTACACTTCTTACTTAATCAACAGATGGAACTGAATTTCGGGAAGTCTCTTGTCCCGAACGTTTAGTGCTTGATAAAACTTGTGCTTTGACGGACTGTATAACACGCCATCAATTAGCTTTTCTTTCTTTCTTTTTTTTTGGCAACAATTGGCAACATATTACACTTGTATCCTAGACAACTTGAAAGTCTCCAGTTGCAGAACACCCCATCGTGAGCAAATCCTATCCAACGTGCTTCCGACCCTACTTAATTGCCTTAATACTCATAATATTTATCCTTTAACATCAACAGTAAAATATATCAGAAAATTGTTTTTCTTGTAGAGTGAATTGCATAGCAATGACTAAGTAAATATTCCACTCAATGTCCTCATTCATGAGTTGCAGTTATATTCGTTGAGAATGAATTTAGCGAATGAGTATAGTATTTCATAGTCGTGCTATGGACTCTTGAGTGTCTTGAATCCTTGAATGTGCACTTATTTATTTAGTAAACCGTCTGCTTAGCAGAGCTAATTTATCGGCTACATTGGAATGTTCCACATTGAATTACTGACCTGCGTATTTCTTTTTATTTTGTTTGTTTGTATATAAGGTTCTTTTGTTACCTACCGCTGTTGCCAATTGGGGAGAGGGCTCAGGACTCGTCAAGCTGCACAAATGCAGCTTTTTTCCTCAGTCTCCTTCCATAATGTACTTGTACTTGATAAAGAAATACACATTATTATTATTATTATTATTATTATTATTATGTACGATGTGCAGTTTTTTGCAGGATGCTGGCCGGCGTTCCGTGAAAGACTCGTTATATTCGTCAAATCGGTATTAAATTATCAAGTTTCCGTAAACAAGCTATTTTATCGAAAACAAGTGTGTATGTACGGAGATGAGTCGGGTTCACGTTATCAAAATGAACAGAAGTAGACAAAAATAAAAGGGTGCAGCGAGTCTTCTTTCGAATGCGTAAGGCTGTCAAAGACAAGAAAGAAAAAAAAAAACTTGCATGTACGTTTATTATTTAAAAGATGTAATAAAATCTGAACATTGTGCTAACGAAGAATGATGTCCTTAATCAACAACTCCAACGACTCGTGTTCAAGCTATCGTGGACTTCGTAGCACGGCACCCTATTTTATTAAATATTTTAACATGTATTTTTTTTTCTCCATTAAAAACTATTGGTTGAAACTTTCGAATTTACGGTATATTACAATTTCTATTTTTTTAAAGTCCATAGTTTCAGCGTTTTGACATGTCTGAACTGAAGTAAAATATGTTTACGCATTTCTAACTTTATTTTGTCAATACGGTTCGATTAATAAAACACGCAACTTGCCACAATTAAGGTCAGACAAAATAAAAAGATATCAACGCTTGAGTCGTTGATATTTGTTATGATATTTTTTGCTCACTACATCAACAAAAAAATCATACAGTTGTGTTATTTTTGTTGTTTTTGTTTTCTAAAAAAACGTACTTCACTCGCCACTAATTCATACAATACACATAATGACGCTCTTTTTTCTTCTTCTACTTTTCTTCGCGCTAGGGCCTTTGTGAAAGAAAACCTTTCCGAAGTCAGCTTCGATCAAACATTAAAACAAGTTGTAAAAAAAAAAAAAAATAAGAACGCACTTTATTTGGCGAGTCATTTCTCTTGTGTCTCCAACAGTTTTTCGACGGTGCATTGTGTCCATTAAACTGCCCTTAGTTAGCTGTTCGACTGAAGAAATAAGAACGTGTTCTTATCGTGTCACTGAGAATTTAGGTAAGAAATTCAAGTTTTACATGTTTGCTTTTTTATTCTATTATCTTTCTAGGTTTCATTGAAACGTGGGACTATAGAAAAAACCTGATGTACAGCTGCAACGAAAAAAGAGTAGCACAAGTGACCGATGACCGGAGCGGCAAAATCGCGACACGCGGCGCTCTTGTTCCCAAGCGTGCCGATAGCGAGAGTGCCAGTCACGTTAAATATCTCAACGCGGGGGTGGCCGGCAGAAAATTGAGGGATAAGATAGCTGTTAAAATGAGGGCTTCAGGATGGGCTGTTTTCTGCCGGTCACCCCCCCGTTGAGACATGGAACGTGACTGGCACTCTCGCTATCGGCGCGCTCGGGAACAATAGCGCCGCGTGTCGCGATTTTGCCGCTCCGGTCATCGGTCACTTGTGCTATTCTTTTTCCGTGGCAGCTGTACTCTCGTGTTCACTTTTCGGTGCAACGACCTTTGTAATGCTACTTCAGCTGTTTGTCTACAGCAAATGTCTGAAACATCGAATAATATAAAATGTTCTAACGCGATTTATGCACAAACTAAATAGACCTTTATATATAACCAGGGTGTTTTTTTTAGATTAAAAATTGTTTTTAAAAACAAACCATGAAAGCTAGGTTAATGCGGTCTGCGCAGGTGAGTTATATGGCCAGGGGGACATAGTATAGGGGGCTAATCGTAACAATCAGTCGGATAATTAGTTACAATTTGTTAATTAACTTTTTAAATATTGAAAATAGACATATAGTTCTAATTAGAAACTTGCTCAGCGTCATCGAAAACCTCTAAATCAGTAATTTTCAGAAAGACTTTGAACGCGTGAGAAGCGTAGTAGTGCACTATGCCGGATGGGTGATGACAGGGTAGAATTAAATTACAAAACAAAAATAAAAGGATGATACCGAATCGTACTACGCACGTGCCTAAAGATATGGCGAAAATAAACACCTATAACCTGGCAACAACACCGCAACAGTCGGTTATGTTTGTCTAATATTTGTGTAATTCATTTCTTTAGACATCTGAAGGTAAGTCCAACCCAGTGTGCATTAATATGTTTTCACCCCAACAAGGCCGTTGCTCGAATCATGGCGCACTTTAAGGGATGGTCCGCAACGCCATCGCTCGGAAGAGACCCTCTCGAAGACCCGGAACCAAGACTTTCGAACATCAGCCGAAGTAACCAACGTCAACGGGTCTTCGTCTTCCTCTTTCTCCAACATCGAGAGAATCTGCTTCTGCGGCGACATAAACTTCCGGGCCAAGGACAGTGACTGTTGAACCTCATCTTAGTAGAAGCCAACAGCCACCACCATTCACACCAGGACCCCGCCGGTGACGCAGCATCGTCACGTCACCGTGGCTATATAAGGGGACCCCCGCACTCGCGCAGAGGAGCCAGATTGGGACTTGCCGTCCGACACTACCACCACGGAATCATGTCCTATTAGACATTGTCATCCATATGGCCAAAACCCGGTCTCCAGCCTGTCCGTCCACCAGCCCTTAACAGCGTCTGAAGTCTCCGATGTAAATGGGAAATTCATTCGGTGCAGTACGACTGCTACCTGGGCTATTTTTTACAATTTGATTATACGACGAAAATACACAATCATAAAAGAAAACAAATTTAAAACGAAAATACACCGTATAAACGAATGTATCAAAATGGACCAAAAAAAGAAAAGCAAACTTGCAATATAGTGAGTTAAGGTACTCCCCCTAATGTGCTTTTCTTTGGGATTTGAACACTAAAAAAACTTTATGCAAAACCACAAATGAAGCTTTGGAGTGAAAGCTACTATTATAGTTAAGAACGAGATGTACCAATAAAGCCGAAACTTCAGCTTCTATTTGCCAATGGGCTCATTCCAAAACTCGAAGCGCCTCATCGCGGCATAATGCCACGTTATGAATTTGAGGATGAATGGGCAGCAAAATTCATACGCGCTCCGCTAACGATCCGCTCTCCTGGCCCACAGGTACCCAGAATGCAACGAACGCGCTGACGGATTGATGGAACTAGTCTCTTATCCGACCATTAACCGTCGGAAAGCCATACCTTTAGCCAAGACGAGCCGAGACCAAACAAGGTTCGTGACGGTCCGTCGAACCGAGCCGGTTGCAGGTGATCCCGATTCCGACCTCTTTAGTGTCAGTCGAGTCTCCTCTTGGCCCTCGCGGCTGACGGGTTACAAACGACGGCACCTCTTTGGGAGGACGCCGAGAGGTACGGACATGTCCCCCTCCCCGACTCGCGTGGCAAGGAGTGGGTAAACGAGACAAATGGTCGGGTCGCTTCGTAAAAAAAAATATTGATCTACCGCCTGAAATTTATCCGAGTTATACGAATGACCCCCCGCCTAATCTGAGGAGACTCCGGGCTCATACCACTGTCAGACGGGCACATTAAAGTTTTTCAGAATGAACTTCTTTACAGAACCGGCGAATTAGCTCGGGATCTCACTTATCGGCGCGGGCTAGTTTGCCGACATTTTAAAGGAGTTCTTTCTGAGGGCATTTAACGTGCCCGTCTGACAGCGCTATTAATCGTCAACTGCGGTTGCAATAAAAATCCCTACGCTCAGTGGCATTTGATAGCTTTCGAGTGCATTTTACTGCGTTGCGTCGAGAAACGAAATTGAGTTACCGGCACAGCTCTGCTTCGTATGAAACATGGAATCGTATCCAAGGGATAGCTTGACACGCGACATAAGAAACATGGATGTGCAGGTTTCTCTCTGCCGCAACGCAGTTAAACGCACTCAAACGCTCTCAAACGCAACTGTGCGTAGGGGCCTCAACGATTCCAAACGTTGCGGTGGTGGGATTTCCGGACACGTGGCTGTTTCTACTCAGACATTTGCTGAAGTACGTAAGAAAATGCCGTTCCTTAGTACTCGCTCAAAAACGAAGTGCGTTCCTTATCACGGTAGCGCGAGAGTTGCGCTTTACTGTCTAACTTAAAAGTAACAGTTACTTTCTCGTTACTCTAGCCTGTCGTTGCAGTGAGATGTTAATTGTCTTTCAAAATATGTTTATAATTACAGCTTTTGAAACGGATTCGCGTAGATGGCGTACTCGCTTACCAGGGACCCTAAAAGCTGGTCGAACCAACATTAAGGGTCGCTCCAACGGCCCGATTTTGGTGGTTATTGTGCAAGGCTATCGGCTTGACGCACGTTACAACGCCTACAGACATCTCCTAGAGTTGAAAACAGTGTCAAGCCTTTTGTTACAGTGACGCAAAGCCACCAAAATATCTCACGTATTCGTTCTTGGCGCTCACAGACATAAAAATGAGCCACGTACTTTTAGCAAAGAGCCTTCAAAGTTTCGATGCTCATAAGCCCTACAAAAATGCGAAATGTTCATGTGGAATTGTTCCATGCCAAGTTTTAACACTGCTACGGAGCTTTAAATACAACCCATTCTATCGTATAGCCGCCAACGTCTGGGCATATCTCGTGCGATACGTGCACAATGGGCCCAAATTGTTCATTGCCTGAATATTCGCGACTCCAGCGACCTATAGGGTTTGCCACTATCGGTCAAATATGGCGGTCTAATACAGGTCGTGCTGTGCTATGTGCCAGCTCGACGCACAACGCAGAGGCATCAACAAGCGAGCATTGGACTCAAAATGTTTTGACCCGCTTTTTATCCTCCACATTATGAACCTGCGGCGATATGTCGGCGTAACTGAACTTACAGAGGCTTGACTTTCTTTGAGGAAGCGATGAAAGGACTGCCTACTGTCCTTCCACGGTGCTGATGAACGTTGAAAACGCGGAATGTCCGGTTCACGCGGTTACGTAGGTTGCCTGCAGGGAGAGCTGGAAACGAGCTGATACGACAGTTACGACAGAGTCACGAGGACAGCTGTTCTATCGAAGAAAACACCGAGAATGTGTTATCACGGAAGCGACATGAAACGATGAGAAATCGCGAATTGACCTGTTCCGGGCAGTTCAGTGTTTTTCCGCTAGGTGCCGTCTGTTTTGCTGGAGTCGCGAATACTCCATCTCACAAACATCTGCAGTGCAGACAACGACATTGGCACGAGAGCGCGGCTTTCGAAAGTGCATCCAATGCACACGTTTTGTACAAACGAGAGCATTCTGCTGAGCTAAGCCCACGCGCCTGTGCATTCGTCTTCACTGCTGATATTTGTGAGACGGAGTAAGCGTAGCATACGCCACGATTTATTTTTGATTCGATGCCACATCACGACCGCTGCAACCCATACCGAATCTCTACCTTGCTCACTACTGTGTTTACCTAGTCCTAAAAGGAAGTCCTTCGACTTCCTCCTGATGACGTCTTAGATGTATCACGCTGTCGACGACCCCTCGTTCTGGTGGTGTCATAGCAGTGGTGCTGGACGCGGCAAAATAAAATTGGAGTCTGGGTATGTTTATACAGCCTGAACTTAGTCTGCCTCAACGGACGACTTGTCTGTCAGCTGTGCATGAGAAATTTAACCGGTGCAGTACAACCGCTGGCCTGAGGTCTTTCACGTGCATCACGCAGTGTTGTTTTACGGTCGCACGCCGGAACGATGCTTATCCAGGTCCAAAGCGGGCAGGAGTGGGGTTTAAACCCAGGATCCCCGGGGTCCCTATGTTGCGCTTTTGGCACTCCCACGGCGACTAGGGAGAAGTAAGGGACGTTAACAAGGCAGCAAACGCAGACGGGATGCTGATTGGAGAGAGTCACTGATGACGAAGTTTTGCAAAAGAAAACAAAGAAAAAGTGAGTTTTGTTTTATTCGGCGGAAATTCGTCATTGGCGACTCTCACCAATCAACATCCAATCTGCGTTTGCTGCCTTGTTGACGTCACTTCCTTCTCCCTAGTCGCCGTGGGAGTTTGAAAAGCGCACCACAGGGCCCCAGGGTTCTGCAGCGTGAGCTCCACGTGCTCCGAGCTGGATGCGGCAGACGCCCGTTCTGCTACTGGTCGCTCTTTAGCTTCACAACTCACGGATTCTTCTGCAGCCAAGAATTGTGACCCCGCGACGACAGGGACACTCGCGTTCATTCCTACTATTTTCCGTGACATCTACGCCCGACCGTCAGGATCGCTACATCCGACAGCGTAACACTCCGGTTTGTGTGACGTCATCCGTGGCCACTTCCGGCCAACTTTGGATGCATGGGGAGGAATAGAACGCTAAAGACATCAGTCGAAGACGCCTTCCAGGCACCGTATCACTACGCCGTTCTCGGCGGGTTCGGCCCATTTGTGGGCACAGCCTTCTTGGCACGTCACGTGAACACTGATGTGGCAAACTTACAAGATGGCGAAAACCGAGGGGACGCCATGCCTACTTCAGCCCTAGGGTTCGGCGTTAACGGATTAGAATTCTTCGAGCTTCATTCCTGCGCTCAGGATGCAAAGGTCAAAAGCAAGGGCCTTATATAATTAAAAAGCTTAGGGCTGGTTTGCAGCACTTCCGGCCCCTGACGACCGAGTGGGCTAAAACTTCTTGGGATCCTTTACAACGAGAGAATATAGTGGCGCAGTCTATCGGGCACCCGTGGAACACTTGGCATTTCCCTGTTTTTCCTATTTTTCTACGCATCATTTTTTTTTTGCTTTAAAACATTTTTGTCAGCATTATAAACGATTGTTTCTTATAGATCTAAGGTACAGTTGATCTCGCAAATAATGCAAAAATTCGTTCTAGTGAAATGCAGTTCAGGGGTCTTAAATGGCTCCAGCGTGTCAATGTGCTCTGCCGTCGTAAGTGATCAAAAGAACTCAGTCATAAGCGAACGCGAGGGTGATAACGGGCGTATAGAGCACAAAAAGACGAGACGTAAACATAAATATCTCTTTTTTTTTATCTCTCGTTTATGTTTTTTTGTGTTTCTCGAGAAGCAGCCAAATCTGGGGGCAACGCATTGCCTTTTCCTAACCGCCATCTTCCTCATTATTGCGCGTATACGCACACACGAGCGCGTACGCGCGCAAACACATGCGTACAAAAACACTCAGCCCTCTCAGCAGGGTAACGAACGCACGCAGTAATTGAGCAAAAGAAAAAAACACCCAACCATCATCAACACTTTGTTTCGTCATACTAGCCGAATTCAGCGCCGATGACCGCCAAGCTGCCAAGACTCGAACTATAGAAAACCAGGGAAGCGTTTCCTTTATTTCGCTTTGTTTATTATTATGTTCAACGTGCCTGTCGCTTAAAACATTTGCTAAGGAGCAAACGACTCAATGGCGTGAGCGAGGTAACGCTCAGGACTTCAAACAAGGCTGGCGCCATCTGTCGATAATGACGTTCGTCTAATCGAAGGCGGCAGCGAGAAATGACGGCTGCTTCAGAACCAAGTAGGCGGGAATGAGCAATTTTAGGTTCGTTGTGTTTTCTGCAGGAGCTTCGTGTGAGTTGCGTAATGGTTGCGCCCAATCGTCGATCAGGCGGGAGCGATACACACGCTCGAGCATGTACCCGCGAGTGCGCTAACTGCAGCCTGCCGGGAGTGTGCAGCCCAGCTACGGAGCGTTGCCTTCGTCGGCGCTAAGCACATGCGTAAGTACGCTCGGTGCGGAGGTGCCAGATATTCCTTGCAATGGGCAATACGTCCGAGTATGTTTATCCCATAAGCGAGCCACAATTGCGTGTTAGCTGAGCATGCGCTGTAGCTCCTCTGTTTCAATCGTTCGAGACGGCGCGGTACTAACTTCCGCACACCTTTTCCGTGTTTGCAAGAAAGTTTAGGGCAACGATTAACTATGTGGTGCGGTGAGATTTTTTCTCCTTAAATTCGTTTTGCGTAAATATCCAAAACTTATCTAAGCATGATAGATTTTTCTCGCGTCCAAGTAAACCGCCGGTGCATT
This sequence comes from Ixodes persulcatus, assembly GCA_013358835.2. Lineage (NCBI taxonomy): Eukaryota > Metazoa > Arthropoda > Arachnida > Ixodida > Ixodidae > Ixodes > Ixodes persulcatus. The sequence goes on along the minus strand of JABSTQ010001651.1, from coordinate 27,237 downwards.
CGGGGCACAAAAGAAAAAAAAAAAATACATTTTGCGACCCTAACCGCTGCGCAAATTTAAAGAATAGAGACACGAGAGACGCCTCCGAGACATATTCTGCGCACACCAGCCGTCAAGAACAGATTCACCTGGTCCACTCAGATCTCCCCCCTTCCTTCTTTAGCACCTCGAAGCCCCCTTTTAGCCCCAAACGCCAGAGGGTTCATCAATCAATCGGCCCTTCTCCGGGGCCCCGGCGCTCCTTCGCTCGTTTTGGAGAACTTTCAATCCAGCGAGATCCAGGAAACTACAAGAGTTTCCACTCCGCTCTGCCAAAAAGTAGCGCCAAAAGAAAACACACAAAAAAGAGAGCTTTCGTCTAACAAATCCCGCCGTCTGCTTCTACCTCAAGGCCTCCCTAAACACGGGCGACATCGTTTAAAGTTTTAATATCCCTTGTATCTTTCCTTTTTTTCGAAGGCAGAGCAAGCAAGGTGGCGTAGAAGGCAATAACTGGGGGATTAAAGGCTTACACCTAGTATATGATCGTTTGGATATTAAGCGTGTATATGCGTCTCACTGCCTTCATTACGTACGTTTTCTTTTCTAGCAAGGCTTAATGTACGCTTTTCGTGCGGAGAAATCCCTTGGCAATCTCAAAATGATATTGCCGAACTCCTCGGAAAATCTCAAAGTGCTCCCCACTTGCGGTTTTAAAGCGCCGGCTAAATAGCATTTCCTGCAATACAAAACAAAAAATCGCACGTAGCGCGATCTCAACAGTGCAGCAGCGAATTTACACCGGTCCTAGTGATATTTTTCCTGCGGGGGTCGACCGTGCCATTAAGACGGCCATAGCGTCTATGCCAGTTCTTCACGTGTTTAGGTATGTAGATGATTTTCTGCTAGTGTACCGGAAGACATTGGACAATAATGTAATTAGTAGCATAGTGAACATATTCCACAAGTGCGGTTGAGGACTTTATTTTACCTGTGAAACTCCTAAGGAAGGTGTGTTGCAATTTCTAGACCTTTCTCTATCTTTGCAAACAAACCACCTCTGCTGGTCATAGGCTTTTCTAAACAATTTGGCAAGTGATTACTAATTTTGTTAATGAACAAGTGAACTACATAATGAAGGTTCTTTTTGAAAGAGGATAACTTTCGCATGACAAAAAAACGTAAACACAAAAGAGAGAAAATATACCTAACACGAGGCACGCATTAAAGCGTTCACAAACATCACCGACCACCAATAACGGCTGTTGATGTTGTTGTTGCTTTTTTTGAGAGGCTGAAGTTCAGGCGTATTTTCTTCGAATGTCGGATTATCCATCGTGAACTCTTTTTTTTTATCGTAGGTTTTAAAGCGATATTACAGTCATAGCTGTTAGTGGGACACTTCGCGGCTCTGCGCCGTTGACCGCGCTCCATATCGAGCCGGGCCATTTTCCGCCCTCGACCAAAACATTCCAAAGGTCTCTGATATCAATGTGACAGGCATGCAAGATAACATGCATGGTCAGCAAAACAGCCCCCACCGGGAATCGGGTATTGCACTGGGATAGGTGACCATGTGTCTCAGAAGTAACACAAACAACAATTCTCAGGAGATACGCCAATAAAACTGCCTCAGAATTTTACGATACTGTCTGTATCAGAATGCAAACGGAAGCAAGTGCGTGAGTCAATGCACCTGACAGATTCAGTTTTACTTTTTTTTAATGCGAAAGCATTAAGCGCAGACCGCATGGCGCGTTTTTGCTCGCGATTCAGGCGCGTCGGCGTCAAACTGACGTCATTTCCTGCGCGCGGGCGGGCGTTTTCGCGGGAGCGTTGGTTTCTAGCCGACCCAGAACAAGACGCGCGCGCCGAGGCGTCGAAGCGGCTCTCGCCCAATGAGGGTCGGTCGAACTATGACGTGATCCTGCACAGTACGCTGTTTCATATTCAGCACATTTCAAAGTGTCCAAAAGCATATTTATTTTCCATATAAAAATTGAAAAGGGGTTTCTTTTGACACACAAACCGGTTTTATTTACTTATTTGTTCATTTAATTCTCATTTTGTAGTATTTGCGTCAACATTTACATCGCGTGTTGAGAATTCTGTCATCTGGAAACGTTGATAACGCGCAGCCGGCGGTGCTTGGCTTTGTCTGCATGCGGGTGCCCCCGCGTCAGCTTCCGTGCGAGCGTTCAGAGCGCGTCGCGTTTTCGCGTGCAGAAAAACGCGCCATGCGGTCTGCGCTTAAAGCTGATGGATTTCGCCTTCGGACCCATTGGCTGACGCGCTTCAGCGAGGCTCCCATTGGCCGCTGCGCGCGTCAGTTTCAACGACCGCCGCCCAATGGCTCTGCGTGTCCGAGCCGTGAGCGCGCCTGTAACACGAAGCGTCCATGGTCAGAGCTGCGAGAAGAGCTGGGAGAGCGCGAGCACGGCCGACGCAAATACGCAGCAAACGAAACACGGGAGCGGAAGAACGGCACGCATGCTTTCGTGTTCACAACCCATAAGGGGTGCTTAGGTGTACCTCGAACCTTTTTAACGAATAGCCAGAAAGATGGTATTAGAAGGCTCGAGGTACACCTAGGCACTTCTTATGAGTTGTGAATGCGAAAGCATGCAAGTCATTCTTGCGCTCTGTTGTTTCGTCTACAGCGTAATTGCGTCAACGGCAGAGCGCGCCCTCTCCTCGCCGCTCAGACCTTGGACGCTTCGTGTTATCGGCGCGCTGACGGACACGCAGCGCCATGGGGTGGCGGTCGTTGAAACTAACGCGCAGCGGCCAATGGGAGCCTCGTCGACGCGCGCGAGCCAATGGGAGCGAAGCCGAAATCTACCAGCTTCATTCACACCGCTCCTTTGGGATCGGGGAAACTAGGTGCCGTTTGGCTAGGCTTTTCGCGTGGTTTCATAGCTGGGAGCTGGCTTCACTTGGAGAAAGGATTTAAGGTTCCGTTTGGCTCGACTTCGAAGCTAACGACATTGGCCCATGGGACAGTTAATGCTTTCGCATTATTAGTGTGTGTTAGTTTTAATAAACCTTGATTTGAGAGTGCACTTCGTCTTGTCTATTTCCTTATTGTTGTTTATTCGGTGCTTTTCGATTAGCAATTAGCACTTGTGACTATTTGTGCCGAAGTGACGTACGAAAACAAGCTCCCTCTTACGCAGAAAGCTGAAATGCTCTTACATCGACCTTACCTTAATTTTCTTATATTCATTAAAGCACAAATACTGTCGAGACCGGTTATAACGAAGTCGGTTTTAGCAAAAGAGCGGCACAGCGAAGTGATCACGATTCCACATTCCCTTTTGCACTTCGTTATAACGAAATCGGTTATAACGAAGTAGCGGCTACAGCGAAGCGATCACGATTTCCCATTCCCTTTTGTACTTCGCTATAAGTTATAACCGAAGTCGGTTATAACGAAATAACAGTGATTTCTGATTCCCGTTGACTTCGCTATAGCCGGTCTCGACAGTATGTTGCTTCCTAAGTTTTGGGAGCAAATTTTGCGTCTGGATCTTACAAACCGCGTTTAAAACTAATATGTTTTGGAGATTCTGAAAAGGCCACACGACACTGTGTGGAAACCGGAAGAAAGAAAACGTCATCATGAGTGATATATAAAGTGGAACAGATATTCCAGTTTATTTAATGTTGAAACAACAAATTTAAAATGATAAAAACAAATAATCATTTATTGGCGCTCCTATTTTATTTACACGAAACTCCATCCCGTGATTGCAATTCAGTTTCGGTTTCAAATACATCAGGGTCTTCCGCCGCTTGGTAACGATATTTACGGTGGCTGCGGTGGCTCTGTCAGCTGCTCGGTTGCTTGTCGTTTTCGGCTCATCCTCTGTTCGCGGAAGGTTTAACTTGTACTTTGTGTTTATCGTCGCTCGCGTGTGTTGTGTGCGCGTGTCAGAGCCAACCATGCCAACTGTGAGCCTTTTGAGACACTGCTGCAAAAAGTATAGTAGTGCAGACAACACACGGTTTTATAACCGGCCGCGCGAGCCACATCGTAAAGTCCTGTGGCTTTGAGCAATTGGCCGCGATGGTCCCGATGACATCGGCGCACGTGTGGCTCACCTCTGTTCCAACCACGTTCTTCCAAAGGACTACAAGATGAATATTTAAGTGCGGCAAAGCCCCGGCCTGGATTTTCGGAAGAGGGTACTGTTTAATGTTACAGGTAAAATTTAGCCCAACTTCAAGGTGTCTGTATTGATAGTCGTTAATGACACAGAGTGTCTCTGGTATCTTCTTGTCTTAAAGCCACGTTTATTTCCTGCCCTTCGCCGTCTTCTATCAAGGCTCAACAGCACACTGTCTGCAAACTCTCACTGAACCATCTTTTTTCATCACCAGCACGATGGGTATGCATTGCCCATTAGTAATGTGTGACTGGAAACAGGAGTTCAGTGCTCACCAACTTTATTAAACCAAACAAGCTGTGCCTTTTCTCGTGGCACAACTATCCTGGTGCCAGACGGGCAAAGGTTTCGTGACGTGACATTCAACAGGCCATCCGGAACTGCTACGTGAATCAGCCATTGTTAAACTTCCTCCAGGATAGTGCTGCCAGCACACAATTCGTGTGCTCTGCATAAGTTTGATGAGCACTATATATGGCAGTTTAAAAGCATACCTTATTTACATCAATTCTAGTGCAAGAACTCTTCCTGACGCCACATCCTGCACCAATATATCCCAATGCTGCACATATTTCTTGACGTAGAGTCTAGAGCAAAATATTTTAATGATGTCCATCACCCAATGCTTTGTTTACCTGAATTTTGCAAGCCCACAAATGGATCTTCAGCCACTTTTACTGTAGTTTTTATGTTCAGGTAACAGCTGTAGATATCTTAATAGTCCAAATAGTAAGTATATATTAGTGTAAATAACAAACAGCTCGTAACGCAATTTTGCAGCATAGAAGGATATGTCCTCATAAGTAGCAAACTTGAAAAATCTGTTTAACTTCTGGTTTTACTGTGTATGATGTTCAACTTTGTAAGAAATAAAAGTGTGTACCTACTGCTATTGCTACTACTCCCTCGTGCCGATTTCTACTGAGACATATTGTCCGTGTTCTCAAGTCACTAAGAAACACACGAATCTCCGCAAAGAATCATTCATTAGTAAATTATTGATACATAGAGGAATATTCATTTAGGGTCAGAAGAACCGTGCCGACGCAGAAAGGAAAGTAGCCCATACACTCTAAATATATGTTGCCATAGCGAATAAAAGCACTCGTAGCGAGTATATTCCCTATAACGGCGATGAAAAGTCGGCTACCGCAGACCTTCATTCGCTACAGACACAAAAAGAGAAATAACAACAAAATGTTGAGCACCCTAACATACAAAAAATAGGTACGTAGCGAATGAGTCCGTCAAGAAATATACAATCCTATCGTAGCAAATATTTGATACCCACGCTGTAGCGGATAGGCTATTTCAAGCTTGAGGCTTGTTTTCTTTTCATTTTGCGTTTTTGTGAACATAGCTTGGTAGTGGATGAATCTCAGAGCCCATAGCACAAAGTTATGTGCTCGGCAGCAATGAAACATAAAAATAAAAACTGCACCCCGGGAAAACCCAGCTAATGGGAAGCCACGAGTTTTCAAAAGCGCGGGAGACGTGCAAACGTTGTGTAGAGAAGTGATATTCAGACAGGAGGAACTACTACGGAGGTGACAAATCCTAACCTCCGGGGCGCCTTGCGCGTGATTGTGCGGTGAGTCCGTGCAAGCAGTGCGTTAGAACGGTGGAATTCAACTTGCCCCAGACATTCCAGTTAGCGGTCGCACTGATTGCTGGCACCGTCCGGTTTCCCAGAGAGAATTGGGTAAGTTTTCACAACTAATCTCTTTGCATCTGATTTGGAAAATATGATGATAATGCAGGTCTGTGGTAGCCGATTTGTCATCGCAGCTGTTGCGAATATATTCGCTAGGACTTTTATTCGCTATCGCCACAAACAAATTAGTGTGTATGGGCTACTTGCCTTTCTGCGTGGGCACGGCTCTCCTGAGCCGAAATTAGTATCTCTCTATCTATGTACCAGTAATTTACTAATGAATGATTCACTGCGCAGATCCACGTGTTTATTAGCCATTTGACACAGAGGCGATATATCTGAGTAGAAAGCGGCACGAGAGTAGTAACAATCGCAGTAGGTACACAATTTCAATTCCACTTCGAAGTTCTGACGGATATAAGTAATTTAACTCGAAACAGAATTCATTAAGCAATAACTTGTCGAGTGTTCTAGATTCCGTTCGCGCTTGTGGAAATGAACTAACTGAACTTCTTTTAAAACGGTGGCAATCAGTGATCGCCAAGTCGTTTGGTCGACGTGTGACGTTTCTTTGATAGATTGTTTCATCGAAAGGCTTTCCGCGTTCGTTTCGTCGACACACATTGCGACGGCTCGTCGACCACAACCCTGCTGTTTTCGCGACAAACTTTTTTGCGCCTCGCCTTCAGTGAATTGCGCTCTTGCTTTTAGCGATTTTTTTTATTTCATAAAACAAAAATATATGTATACTTTGTCGAAGAAACGTCGCAGAAGAATATGTGTACACGAAACGAGTTTCCACAAAACACCGCAGTGTCGTCGAAACGTGTGTTTATGAAAAGTTGTCCTCGAAACGGAATACCCCGAAAGAGTTTTGATAACACTATATAAAAACCCGTTCTAAAGTTGTTGTTTTTTTTGTGTGTGTTTAGTTGTTTTAATAACTGCGTGAACCCATCGACTGAACGAATTCTAAGGAAACAATTATGGTCATGACTACGGCTATCTCGTGGCGGGCTCGCGTAAAGCATTGTATCGGGTTCGTATCGTTTTGCCGAAACACGTTTCAAGAAGCCTTTTTTATTGGGCGCACGTTTCGCTTCGTGGAAACTCGTTTTTTGACCACATGATCTTGTGGCGGTTCGTCGACAACGTATTGTTTTAAAATGAAATATGGGTGCCGATACGTCGATGAAATGAATGCAGGAAACATTTCGATAAAACGAGCTATCGATGAAACGTAGCATGTCGACGGAAAAAATATGTCGATAAAACGTCGCTTAAAGAACTGATTGCCACCTCAGTGTGCCGCTTTGTTTTTGTTTGACAAATCATATATTAATTTTATTCGTGTGCAAAGCAGTTAAAATACCTATCCTTGGTGTAAAAAAAAATTGTATTTACGGTTAAATTACCATCGACAAGCACCTGAGGCCTCAGAATACGCGTTTTGAGCTCATCAGTCTGGTAAATCACGGTGTTTGCTGTATAGTTTCAGAAATTACCATTGTATAATATTTATAGACTCATCAATGCCAATATTATTTTGCATGTTGTGTAAGTAATGTTTATTCAATATTACAGCTAAAATGTCCAGAGGGATGTACGTGTATGTGAGCTCCTATCAATGACAGGAGGTCACTTATACGTACACTGCAGAGACTGCTTGTGTCACCCCGTCTTCGAAGATACCATAATCATCGGCAGGGGGCGCACAAAAGTGCAAAGGGAGGTGCTGGAGGCGCATGCTATCGAAAAAGCTGGCTCGGGGCACTGCGTCAGCCAGCCTTCGGTTTATCTTCACAAAAAAGAGATCGATTTTATAGATGCATGGTGAGCGACACGCCATTGGTTGTTTCGGCGTTGGTTGGCTTTGTGGTGTTTTCTTGTTTTAGCCGTTTTTAACAAAAACTTCAGTTGATAGTCAGCGCTTGTCCTGTGCTCTACTCTGGTTGTCCTTGTCTTTTTGGCGTGCTGTTTTCAGATTCTTAAGTCCACAAGGCAAAGTCGTGGAACCTGGGCCGAAACTATTTTTTGGCACTCACCAAAGAGTCATCTGGTGTTCAATCGACCAAACGATCGTCCTTAAGACAGCATCGATAGAGCGAGATTTGGTGCTCTGTCTGGGTGTCTATTTTTTAATAAAAATAACCCATACCCAGTGGCGTTCTCGCAGCTCCTGGCACTAATTTAAATAATGGTGGCGGGCAACACCATCTTTAGAGAAACTTGGAAAGGGTACCGCTGGTGGAACCTCCTAAAATCGTTGTCAGTTTGACAGAGTAAAGAAACCGGACGGTGGCGGCTTAGGTCAGGCACATTTATTCGTCCGCCAACTAGCTTCGCGACAATTTTTTTTTATCCCGCCTTTTCTGCTTACCATCGTTCAAAGAAAGATGGCACATCACTTGCCCCTCTTGGTCATTTCAGCAACGAGTTCTACCCCAGGCAAACTCTGGAGTTTTCGGAAAGAAGTAATCGACAGCTTTATGTTTTTAAAGGTCAAAGATTTATTAAAATATCTAATTGAAGTGCCGAGAAAACGACCATCACAAGTCTCGATTGACAGACTTTTTCCTATTCTGCTTTTTAGGAAGCAGTTTAGTGACTATAAAGGACAAGATGTTTGAAAGCTAGTACAGCGAATGTGCATATCTCCAAGTGCTAAAGCAGTTTTATTTTAGTTGCACACATCAACGCTTCCAGTAAAATCGTGGCTCCCAGAACGTGGGTTTTTTGTCCCGTGGTGAACTTACTGTCGACTATGCCACCGAGAGGAAACATTAGATCACTGCTTCATCTATTACAGAGATGACAATTTCTTCTGGGTGTCCTCCAACGAACTCTTAAAAATGATTTAGACTTTGCCAATTATAGTATCGTTTTTTACACATACCCAGCGAAACAAATATTCCCTTAGATTCATTTATTCTCAAAGGCCTCCACAGTCTCTGGAGTAGCCGGTTAATTGACAGGAACTCCGACACACCACACACCGCAAAATTCATCTTTCTAGAAACAATTTCGAAAATAAGAAGTATTCACGAAGCTTACCGACCAGTACCTGAATAATTTGCCCTATTCTACTCATGTTTGCCCCTTGATGCCCAAAATGTTACTTGAAATACTGGAGGCCTTGAAATCCTGATGTGGTTTTACAACACACAGAATAATAGAAATCTGGTCTCAGAAAGAAATGCCCTTTTTCGTAATTATGTTTTCGAAGTGTTTACTGTGAGCAACATTTGGCATTGGCAGCATTATTTTACATCCAATGACAGAAGGGAGTTACGACCTGGGAGAAGACACAGGTTCACTTTGCATTTCACACAGTACAGACACTTGTGAGTGAATTTGCAATATTTGCACCTGTTTTTCTTCTCAGAGTTTCGAGGTCAGTGGTGCACGCCGTCATACCTTACATCCCCTGTCAGCTTTGGCTTTAAAGGACAAATGATCTGTTTTCAAGATGCAATTCGATTCTTCACTGCTAAGTGCAGACATCCTCGCCCTTGTGACCGAGGGCGCTAAATGTATTGAGAAGGACATGGCGTGAGAGAAATTAAATCATTCTTGAGTTGTTGCTCCTGAGCAATACTGAGCATCAAAGGTTTAACACTTCCAAATTTTTAATATTTTGAAATGAAGGAGATTATAGCCTCCTTAGAAACGTTGCTTTTGTTTGTGTCTAAGATGTGCCGGGAGTGAAAGAGTGCTATAGACTGCGGATTGGGCAGACATTCTTCTCTTCGTCTTCTTCTTTATTAAATGACGAAAAAAAGAATTTGGAGATGTTCGCCGCCGTGAAGGCATGGACATTCCTCTCAACTTTTCACCTCATATCCATCACTCTGTACATAATCATCATTTCACCTTGTAACCATGTAACCTGAATTTTTGAACGTAATTTTTCATGTAATCAAAGCTAAAAAGTGTCTGCGTGTCCTTGTCGGTAGCGTGTCTAGCTCTCAACGAAAGGGTCGTGGGTTCAAATCTCGCCTATGCCTAAAACCCTCTATTTATTTATTTATTCAAAGTACCTCAAAGGCGTCGGCATTACAAGAGGGGGGACCATAGTCTGATTAACATGGATAAGGTATGGCAGTGTGCACGCCGACTCCATACAAACAATAATACACAACAGCGCGCATCAATATAAACCAAACATTTGCACAGCTGGCTGACATAAAGCACATAATGACACAAGACAAAATAGAACATACATCCGTTAACATCTCGAGTAATATAAGATATAAATACAGTGCCCAGTTCACAAGGAAATAACATCGTTACACATTTTTAATTAGCTAAATATATGTGGTTATCTCTGAACGCAAAGATTTTGGATAGGAAGCTGAAACAAAGGCCTCGGGAAGATCATTCCAATGCTTGATGGCACGTGGCAGGGAAGAATTGTTGAATCATATTGATGTCCAAAAGATGCGTTTAAAAACTCTTAGTGTTAAAGTAACGTGATTCCTTGTTCAGGAGCTCCAGATGCATGAACCAAGTCCCACCGGGGCTGTGGAATAATCGGTGAATTAAGCGAAATGTTACATCGAGTTCCCAGAAGGCAGATAGAATATTTTGCTTTTTTAGTGGCCATGCTGTCGAAACGCGACTATGATGAAGAAATGAAGCAGGCAGCTCGTTTTTGAATGGATTCGATTTGATTAACAAGGTAGGTTTGGTGAGGGGCCCAGATATCGGAGGCGAACTCTAATTTCGGGCGAACATAGGTCTCATAAGATAATTTGCGGAAGTTGGAGGGCGCAGATTTCAGATTGCCTTTCAAGTAACCTATGGTACGGAATGCTTTAGCGGTTATCGTGTTAATCTGGGAAACCCAAAAAAGATTAGAAGTTAGTTCAACACCGAGGTACTGAAAAACAGAAACACCGATGATGGGCGAATTGTTGAGTAAATATGTGAAGTCTGAATTTGTGCGTTACGGATGAAGAAAACAAGTTTACATTTTCATTTGCATTTGTGGCACCAGTTAACTACGCGATCAATAACACTTTCGAGATGTAAGTGGTCGTCAGGGTTGTTGATTTTCCTGTGCAGTACACAATCGTCAGCAAAAAGACGTACACATGATGGTAGTGACTGCAGAAGATCATTACTGTATATTAGAAATAGAAGAGGGCCAAGGACAGTACCTTGCGGCACCCCGCAGGTTACATCGGCAATCTCTGAGTAAACATCACCTGCTGTGGTGGACTGCTGTCTTAATATCTGAAGGAGAGAAAATTTCGGATTCAGGAAAGAGATAAGTCGTCAATGCGAAGTGAGGAGAGGTTAGATATTAGACGGCAATGCGGCACGTGGTCGAACGTTTTAGAGAAATCTAAGAAAATGGCGTCGGTCCGGGTGTTTAGGTCCGTGATACTAGGTATATCGTGCGTGAATTCAAGGAGTTGGTTGTCACATGAGAAATCCTTACAAAATCTGTACTGATATTTGTAAAAAAAGTTGTTTGTTCAAGATGGAATATGACATTTGAGACAATAACATATTCTAATAACTTTGGGACAGCACTTCTTAATGAGATGGGTCGGTAAATGTTTAGGGAGCTTTTACTGCCACTTTTAAAACCTGGAACGATTTTCCCGATCTTCCAGTCAGAAGGAATGGGTCCGGTAGATACTGATAGTTCAAAAAGTAAACAAAGTATATTTGAGGGTATTTCAGCAGTGTCACAGAATATTTTAGAGGTAATCTTGTCAGTGCCAGCGGATGCTGAGATTTTAAGGTTAGGAATGAATTTTAGAATTTCTGCAGGCGATATTGAAATGGGTTTCATAAAACGGTGTTTTAGCTCTGGCACAAACGAACTATGACTTAGGTGCTGGGTTGTGAAAACAGACGTACTTTTGCGCAGCTCGCGTCGGGTGCAAGTTGGCCAGAATCGCTAATAGGGGATATCTCATCATGGTACTCGGTTGGCGATAAAGTTTTGCACAACTTAGTTGGACTGTTTGTTTGCTTTAAGGCAAGTGAATTGCTTTATAAAGTGAAATCACTTGAGACGTGCGGCAACCATAAATTTGCATCACATGTCATGTTTCAATCCCTTTCATTCCACCAGGGACGTCACGTTTCAAGTGAGCGTCATGTGTTGTTTGAAATTCCCTCACGCGGTCATGTGACTGTGACGTCATAATCCTATCGACCAATCCTGAATTTTCCTAACCCGCCAAGGCCGTCGCCGTCTTTTCTTCGGCACAAGCTGCCTAATCGCTTTAAATGTATTTGAGGTAAGCAGGGACAAAGTTAGTTTATAGGCCAAAGTGTCAAAAACCAAAATAAAAAATTTTAAACTATAAAGCATATTTAAAACAAATTGCTAGGCAATTGTGTTGCCTACGTGAAGCGTTCCAGGATCACAAAAGCTTAGCGATATTCTGACTTTTCAGACACCAGACGTCTACGTTCACGGCGCTCTTTATCAGATTGTTTAACGCTTACAATGTGTGCACTTGATAGTTCTTTCTAGAATGAAGCGATACTACCGCTAATCGGGCTGATGAACCTGAGATCAGAACAGCCGCTACGGTCAGACTTGGAGTGAAACGGGGTATAATATAGCCTAAAATAAGGACGCGGAATTCCACGCCAGTGCGATGCGGTAAACCTGCCACGCAGTATATTCAACCACAGTCTCGGGGATAGCGCATACATACCCACGGATTCTACAACCCCGCACATCAAAGCATTTCACCCTCCGTGAGCGAATTGATGTGGCGTCGGCGGTCTTGCTTTATATTGGTCGACTAGAATTAGATCAAATTCTCCGGAGTGCCTCATCGGGAGACGACGTCCCTTCCATACTTTTCCCAGCCAACTTCACGAAATGCCCTTCCGCGGCACTTACGCCGACATCGCCGTGAAGTTAAAGTGAACGCGAACCCTTAAAACAAACAAAAAAAAACATGTACGGAGGAGGGGCTTGCGACGTTCTCCGGGAATGCATCGTGGCGGTCGGTCACGCTACATCTATTGCCATAGTCAGCTGCGTGTTATCGCAACTAATGTTTGGAAGGACGGAAACAGGCGTATTGACTTCCCTGTTCAACGTGCGATGCACTCGCAGTTTATTCACCGGAGAATGATGTTGCTGTTGGTCGTTCGTGTTCTTGTCGGGGGTGGTACAAAAGTTGCCTTTTCGTGTTTATCTCCGACGCAAAAAAAAAAAAAGAAAAAGAAACGTACATAGTAGGGAAGATGAAAGATAAAGCGCTGACGTTGAAAAACAAGATTGAAAATGACGAACACGGCCCCAGAAATCGATTACTAAATCAACCTCTTCCCTTCCAAAAAAAAAAATGAAAACGTAGAAAAGGTTGCGCCCTGGTTTTACAATTTTCATGTTCTTTTTAGCGTTATATTTTTTTTTTATTTTAGCGTTGTTCTTGCCCGTTAGCGTTCGGCGAATTCCATGATGGCGTAAACAAACACAAGAAAACAGCCTTGGTCGCTGGTTGTCGCGTTCAAGATAAGCGGATAACAAAAAAAAAATTATGCATCCCCCCCCCCCAAAAAAAAGAAAAAAAAAACACTGCAAGTACAATTGTTCTTTTAAGGCTTTGGGTGATACTGAGTAAAAAAGGGGAACAGTGAAACCATTGTTGAGCACCTTGATAAGAGTATTTTTGTTGTTTATAGAGGGATTCAACTTTTTACTTCCTGAATAGAAACTATTCTGAAAGTCGTTAACTCATTTTAGAAGGTGCTTTAACGATTCTATTGGTGTTGTAAGTATTGCAGTCTATATCGAATCGAGCTTTCAAAATTCGGAGATACAAGCCACGAATTCACTACTTCGTGCATAAAAAATCCCTACTGTTTTACGCTGAATAAAAATAAAGAAGCACAAAGCGAATGATTATCATTCCTTCGTTGCGCATTTCCTGTGGTGGCCATAGCTACCGTAACATAACGACGCAAGTCAAGCATACGAATGGAGCCCGACATGCCCCCGACTGTCGGTTTTCCCACAATATTAAGGTGAAACAATGCAGGGCATCAAGGTCGAGTTGGGGATCGCTCGTAAAATTTCTTTCACTGTTTTTTTTTATTATTATTTACTCATTTTACACGATAAATGTTCAAGCTCGTAGTTATTTTTAAAGCGCAGCTCTTAAGCGCTCGTTTCCGTGTTTTGCGGCGTCGGCGTCGCCGTCGCCGTGGACATAACCGGAGGAGGAACAGGAGAAGGAGGAAGAGGAGGAGGAGGAGAACAGTGACAGGACGTGATGATAATCTTTTCGTCCGCGTTTTGCCACTGCTAGCTTTGCGCCTGCTTAACTTTGTTGCGCCCCGAGTTTCCCATGAGCTTCGAGCCGTCCCAAAGTTGACTGCTATAGCTTTTTTCGATTATACTCAACATGCTTATGATTATTTGTACTAATTAAGAAATTAATTAGTAAAGTTTAGTTAATTACCCGACTTATCGCAAAGATTAGCCTCCATGACATGTCCCCTGGCTGTATAACTCACCTGCCGAAACTGTATTAGTGCATCTTTTACGAATTTTTTTTAATATATCTGTTCTAATTAAAATGCAACACCCGGTATATAATTTATATTATGTACGTAGCAGTATGTGGTCTATATTTGCACAGGTAGCTGTTTCTTCCTCAAATTTGTTAGCACGGTATATCGCAAAATCAAAATACCTCAAGAGCTGCGCTCTAATTTCGCATTACAGAGATTTGTAAACGTCTTCCATTTTTTTTCTTACTTTTTTTATACATCTGCCTATGCTTACATAAAATAAGACGGGCGTCCAAAAACTAAATACTCTTCACGCATGTCTCTCCAGAAGATTTTCTTCTCAGTGGTGCATGCGCATCTGTTTTCTCCCGAACATTAGTCACACCCTCAAGTCATTCTCTAAGACTATAAGATGTCTTCTTTTTTTTTTTTGCGACCGTGCTTTGTTGTAATCATGTTCAAATCAATGGGACGCCTCACCGACCCCAGAAACCTACCTGTGATACTAGTTCTGTAGGCGACGAAAGTCCGACCATATAGAGACCATAACACATCAATCGACACATTCGCTAAACTTACGGACTAAACAAAAAAGCGAAGAAATGGTACGGAAAGAGGCTGGATTGTTTAATAAAACACGACAGGGCGTTTACAAAACTTTTCAAAGCAGCACGCTTTTTTATTTCTCATGGTCCATTTAGTGGTTTCAGTGATTAAGCAAGCACTGGAGAACCGTAAAATTTCAACTTCTAAGCTTTCAACATAAGTCCCAGATGCTTCGAAGTCACCGCTTCACACACTTATTTAAAAAAAAAAATAGTAACACAGTATTTTCACAATTACAGTCAAACACCGCTACAACGAACGCTTCTACTACGAAATAGCCTGCACAACGCTTTAATAGCCTGTACATCTGCTTTATTGGGGTCATTAAAGTGCTCGACGGATACAACGAAGTGACCTGTATAACGAAGAATTATCGCGGTCCCACACGCTTCGTTATACAGGCGTTTGACTGTAATACAAATTATGTGGGTTCAGGACTCAGGGGGAACACGTCTCTGAGGTGGGTTTCGAGAAACTTGTGCCACAATAGGATGAATACCCTTACATCGAGGTAGATAAGATTGAAATATAATTTAAGGCATGCGAAATTCGTTTCAAATAAAGCCTTTGCCGAACAATGATGCATACGCTGCCTATCTGAAAACGAGGCGTACTTTTTAGATATATTGTGTAATATTAATTTTCATAGGGGCGCCTCATAAGAACTACATACTTTTAACAAATCCAATATGTTAGAATCCAACTTCAACGCTAATCGATGCTAATATGAGCTGAAACAATGGCATATTTAATTTCTAAGATATATATTCTTATTTCCACACATTGCTAAATACACATAGCAACCAGTGCAGTACTGCAGACAGCCCGCCCGGAAATTGGACGCTTGAACCAAACAACGCAGAAAACGTGCGCGATTATCAAGTTCTTAACCGAGATGAGGATCGTCCCCCTTTGCGGAGAAAAGGGGGACGATCCTCATCTTTTGCAGAAAAGCGCGGAATGTACCCTTGTATTCCAGTTTCGCAGTGAACTTCATCCTCATCAAACAAAAGCTTTTCTAACCCCCCCCCCCCCCGAAAAAAAAGAAAAACATAAACAAGCCCCTTTGAAAGAAGTTGCATATTATAGTTTTCGCCTCGAGCGACTCCTTTTCTTCGCTCACTCACTTCGAAAAACAGTTCCCGTCTTCCTTTTTGTTTAAACTAAAAAGAACAAAAAAAAAACAATCAATTCAAACTCATAAGCGCTTCCTGTGAACGAAGTCTACGAAAGCACTCGCTTTAAAAAAAGAGAAAGCGCTCGCTTTAAAAAAAGAGAAAGGCTAAGGAAATATAAAACCGAGCCACCGCAGTTTATTCTTCACGCATTCCAGACACCTAAAGTTGTGTGTTTTGTTTTTTATTGTATTTTTTAACGATTTCAATCTTCAGAATAGAACAGAGAAAGTGATTTCGTGGTAGTTACAAAGACACTCTTCCCCTCATTAGTTCAAATCCTAATACTGCAGCGTGCGTGTAGCTGAGTCAGCAGCGAGCTCGACTCCCACGCCACTGTTTGAGGTTTGATCCCCGCCAGCGCTTGTCCTTTTTATCTCTTTTTTTTTTGCATGACTGCGATGTTTCAGATGACTCGAGAATCTTGTTGTTTGTTCGAGCTTGGAAACTTCTAGATGCCCACGCACTTACAAAAGGAACTTCGCAAGGCTGCTTGAGGGAGTCGTCCTTCCGTTGCCGTCGAAGTACTGTCTTTGTTATACTTCATATTTCCCGCAGACGTTCGCAGGATTACACGTTCATTTTAAGTTTTATTAATCAAGTTTGTTTTTTATTCGTGACATGTTGGTGGAGGTGCGGGGAAGCGCAATCTATGCCCACGTTTACGTACCACCTGTGAATAAGATAATTCCGAAGACTACGACCGTGAAGGCGACGTCCCCGAAAACGTCCGAGGAGGACTCCAAGTGTGACTTCAACGACGACCTCAACTATGACCTCGAAAACGACCCGGACTCTAAACTCGACAAAGCCCCTGGCTACAGCTTTGACGATAACATGATGACGACTTCGACGACGACGGCGACGATCAAACGGATAACGACTCCGTAGACAAACTCCGGCTACAACGTCAACGGCCAACTCGACTACGGCCTCGACGACAAACAGTCGTCGAAGGACGACCTGGGCGATAACTTCAACGACAACCCCGACAACAGGCTTAAGGACGACCTTGGTGACGAACCCGATGGCGATACCGACGACGAGTGTGATGTCGACCACGAAGACGAACAGGACGACGACGCTTGGTTCGTGGCTCAACAAGGGAAGCAAGTCCGACAGCTCGGCCTTATTTCAATTCAAGCCTTACAACTTGCTGACGATGGCCGGTACAATCTTGGTCGCCACGACGCCCAGTTCCAGCCCGGCTACCGACTGTGGATCGGAACACTAATTCACCGTTGCAGCGAGAAACCCTTAAAGTGGTAATTCGGCCTCAAGGTTATTCGCTACCTGAGGGACCTAAACTGCAAGCCGTTGCCCAACGGAACATGAACATTGTCACACCACCCTCTGCGACACGAAGATGAATCACGTCGTCCGACTCGAACTGAACTATGTTCGATAGGACTGTGGAAATCTGTGTCTTAGGTGACTGTAATTTGCCATTTTCTTGTTTTGAGTTATAAATTTCATTTTGCCTGGCATCGGGACAATGCGTTTTTTAAGGGCGAAGCTCCTTAGGGCCACCCGTCCGGCGTCCGTGCTCACATCGATTGCCATCACATTTCTCTTCTTAAAGAAAGAACAAACGTTTGCGCTGTCGACAGGATTCGAACCTGTGCGGAGAGACCCCAATGGATTTCTAGTCCATCGCCTTAACCACTCGGCTACGACTGCGGGACGAGTAGGGGGCTCTGAGATGTGGTAGTAACTCAAGAGCTGGGGTTTCTGTCATGAAAGAAACGTTGCATGTAGCCGCTCAGCGTCTAAACAGGAGAGGGCGCTGCGGTCAAATGCGCATATAATCGCGTTAAACTTTGCATGCATTGGCTCAACGTTTATAGACGAGAGGACGCTGCGGTCAAATGTTCAAATGCGTATATAATCACGTTCCATACTACACATTCTCTTTCTGACATGGACCGTTGACATAAGCGGTGTAGATGCGTTCCCACGGCTTCTAGCGGATCCAAGTTGATTCGCTAGAAGAACCACTGGCTCTGCATTTCACCGACCATAAAGCAGTAATAATGAAGTCGAAACGCAACCCGGAACTCAGCACTACCTATGAGCAATAAAAGAAATCAGCACCACCAGCACTACCTATGAACAATAAAATCAGTATCATCAGCACCACCAGAGCTTCGCCCCAATCAACATCATTCACCACGTGGAGATGTGATTTTTAAAGGGGGGAGTAATGCCGCGTGCGAATATCTGAGTCATCAGCGAGCTCGACTCCCACGCCGCTGGCTGGGGTTTGATCCACGCCGGTGGCTGAGGTTTGATCCTCGCCAGTGCTTGTCCTTTTTGTCTTGCTTTTGTTTGCATGACTGGAATTCTCCAGTTGACTCGAGAATTCTGCTGTTGTTCAAGCTCGGAAATTTTTAGATACCCACGCGCTTACAAAAGGAGCTTCGCATGGCTGCTTGAGGCAGTCGTACTTCCGTCGCCGTCAAAATATGTACGGTCTATGCTACTTTATGTTTGTCGGCACAAGTTCGCCGCACCAAACGTTCATTTTAAGTCTTACTAAATAAGATTATGTGTTTTTTTTTTATTCGTGACATATTGAGCCAGCGGCGTGGGAATCGAGCTCGCTGCTGTGTCAGCTGTTCGCTCGCGGCAATATGCTGTTTCTATCTTTTTCCTTAAGTGTCTTTACTGAGAAGGATACTCTGACATAGTTAGCCTGTTGGTTCACTACATTCCTGAGAGGTCTCTCAAAAACAGCACCGTTTCAACGTGACCGAACTTTACTCGTTTATGATACTCAATATATGTATTAGTTGTTTTTCTCCCCGTAGAACCATGCTTTTTAAACCAAACCAGGTTTCTTTCGGCAAACATAATTATGAATTTTAGTAATTGATACTAGCAAAGCCACGAAGAATCAACAAAGCTGTATGTTTTTTGAGAAAGTTATTTTCTGAAGACCGTTTTGTTGCTGCATTCTTTCAATACAACGACGTGCCTGTGGCGTGTTAATAATATGTGCCACTAATGTGTGACCTATTGAGTCGCCATATTAGAGCCAAAAATTCGGAAGAGACACTTCAGACTGCTTCGCATAGGAATGCGAAATCATTCCTACACGAAGCGCATTCTTACAAGGAGCGCGCCACGTCTTCGTATGGCACACGGCGCTGCGGCTGCGACATCACGCTCCCCCACTGCGCAGGCGCGGCGAACCCGCGCCGGCTTCACGACGGCTTCCTTGACGAGGCATCTGCGTTGCTCTGCTTTTCTTTGTGTTTTATTTCGGAAGAGCGTCCGCGTTGACATTGAGCGCACCCTCCGGCTTCCGTGACGAGGCATCTGCGTTGCTCTGCTTTTCTTTGTGTTTTATTTCGGAAGAGCGTCCGCGTTGACCTTGAGCGCACCCCCGGCTTCCGTGACGAGGCATCTGCGTTGCTCTGCTTTTCTTTGTGTTTTATTTAGGAAGAGCGTCCGCGTTGACCTTGAGCGCACCCTCCGGCTTCCATGACGAGGCATCTGCGTTGCTCTGCTTTTCTTTGTGTTTTATTTCGGAAGAGCGTCCGCGTTGACCTTGAGCGCACCCTCCGGCTTCCGTGACGAGGCATCTGCGTTGCTCTGCTTTTCTTTGTGTTTTATTTCGGAAGAGCGTCCGCGTTGACCTTGAGCGCACGCTCCGGCTTCCGTGACGAGGCATCTGCATTGCTCTGCTTTTCTTTGTGTTTTATTTCGGAAGAGCGTCCGCGTTCACCTTGAGCGCACGCTCCGGCTTCCGTGACGAGGCATCTGCGTTGCAGTGCTTTTCTTTGTGTTTTATTTCCGAGGCGCGTCCGCTTTAAACTCTAGCGGCCGCGCCTGCTTCCGTGACAAAGCATCTGATATGACGCGTCGCAGCCAATTCAGGTGCCATTTTTCGCGGTTACGGGTTTATATGTCTTATTTTAAGCGGTTACAGACGCCGCCGACTCCGCTTCATGAGACAGTTAATGCTTTCGCATTAAAATTCTTTTCGTATAATTAGGAGCCACCTGTCTACAAATCTCGCAACCACAAGAGCAAAAAAAAAAAAAGAGGTTTGAACACTATAATATTATGGCAAGAAATATGTTAAAAAATCGCGTCATATTACACTATCGCACATTCTAAAACGCGAGTTGTAACTTTTTTTTATTTTGCGATGACGATTTTATTTAAACAAATTTCTTCTCGGAGCTCAATTAGTACCATCCGCATCTGTAAGAGTAGAGCCAACTTAGGCGTCTTTCAATGTACTTTATACCCAGCTTCGCCACCAATTCGGTGTGCACACTCCAGCTCCTTTCAGCGTTTTCTTCACTCATCTTTTACGGGTAACGCGTCTCGAGTCAACTCCTTCGAATCCAGTTTCCCGGAATAGATGACTTTCCCCGTAACTCGAGAAGATCGGTGGCTCCCGTCAAGAACCGCCGGAGCCATTACTCTCGGCGATCCTCTGAGCCAGCTGAACTGTCGGTCGTCGCAACACCACAAAGTCACTTTCCCAACCTCCGCGTTGTAACCAAAGATGCTAGATTTCTTTTTTCTGGCGTTTTTTTTTTCTTTCTTGTTTTACGCTATCTATTCTGTTCAGCCGGTGTTTGCTTTGTGCACAGATAAATTTAAGAATAATCAATATTTATTCCTCTGCATAGACCCGAAACACGTTAAAATATTTTAGAAAAGGTTGGCACGAATAAACAAAGGCTGATCCATAAGGATACGGAACAAAGCTAGAAAGAACAGAACATCGTCATTATGTTTTTAAACCCTAGTTTCAGAGACTAGTGACGAATGCCAAGTTTCACCCTCTAAAGTAGCACCCTCGAGGATCACATTCAACGAACTCGATGATTTGAAGACAAACTTGTATCCCAAGAAGAAAATAACAAGATATTGGCAAGGCACGTTTTTGCTAACTGTGCTGAGTTCGGTAGTAGGTGTTAGGGGCAGCACAACCGCAACATCATTACTTTTGAGTTCACATTTTTCTCATACATAATCATTTTTAACGTACACCTTAATTTGTATATCCCGAAAAGGCTAGCTTAGACGCCAACGTCCTGAGAGAACAATATGACACTGTTATCTAACACTCAGCATCTGCCCTATCGCTCTGAAGCCACTTCTGGCGGCCCGGAAAAATCGGTTTCTAAACGTAACGCGCTTTGATTTACTACAGATTTGCGGCTAGATTATGAAAACGTGGTGTGAAAATATCAACGGACCTTCTTTGAAAAAAATTATAAACTGTCATTTGGTACGTGTAGTCTGCGCGATGCTGCCGACGCATGTGAGAAGCATTGAGGACGCCCCGGCACTGAGCATGGCAGACCACTTTCCGAACGATTTAAATACGCTCTCTCACCGCGGTGCGCGCCTCTGAGTTGTGCGATTTTCTAAGTGCGATATGTTTTTATTTAACTAAATACGAAAAAAGGTATATAAGTACTCCCGACACCCCATTTTTTTGTACGCTAATGATAGAACGAGGCGCCGCGTCCTATAGTTGTGAGACTAGATTGAAGGGATGGCCCATTTCAACCCATGGGGACCATTTACAATTTCTAGGTGGACGTATTCCGCGCCGATTGGTCACAAATGCGCATGTGCTACGTTCATAGAGTAATATAGTAAGCGTAAAGAGTGTACATTCTTATAAGCCCCAGCGGCTCACTTAACTTTCAGCGCACCTAGTGGCTGGTTGTAATGTTGATCTCGGCTTCCTCTTTATGCGCTTCCGTTCATTACATGGCTAGAGATATAGACGGCTCCTGTCTGAATGGGTGGATAACTAATGTCATTGATTCCATTCGTATCAGGCAGTCACTTGCGCCGCCTAGTCTGTCGTAACTAACTAGAATTGGGAATTTAGGAAGGGATCGATATCGCTTAAATGCACGCGTAAATTATAAATTTCAGATCAGATCATGCACAATAAGCAACAAAATTAAAACCGCTGCACTCAACAGAGAAAAGATTACAACGGAACAAGTTACTTCAGTAATTCACAAATATTTGTTGTGACCACAAATACAACCGTAACAAAAGTAACCGTTCTGAAGGCGTTCGTAGAAATGTGTGCTCTCTTTTCTCGCACGGGCGAGCAAAGAGGAGCAAGGAGAGCGAGCTCGTCGCTTCAAACGTTCAAAGGAACTTGTACTGCCTGTACTAGCACGCACGCTCGGGAAGAGAAGGCGCCCTTCAAGACAACACCTTGTTGTTTATAGCGTCAGCTCGCTCGAATTTATGGGAAATAGAAAAGGTCACTGGACTATCATCGCTTATACAAAAAGACAGGGCTACGTTTATGGCCTCGATTGTTTAGTGTTGATCACTGTCTCGTTAAAAAAAAGAATAAAAAAATAACCATTTGCATTTAGATGGCGTTGAGCAAATTCTTAGAAAAGTCCAAAAGCAATCTGGTGCTTTGCTAAGCAACACTCGCGAGGAAATAAAGAAAGTATTTGTCTTCGAGATGAGAATGGGTACCATTGTTTGCCGGCCGAAATAGCGAATAGCTTTGCGTACTTTTTTAGCTCGTGTTTTTACCCTCCTATGTGTAGTCCCTTTGGTGCTATTAATGCATGAGTTCACCAATTTTTTTGTTTTAATCTACTGTTGGTGAAAAAGAGATAGTAGAGGCCATAAAAGAACTGAAACCGAAATTACCGAGCGGTGTTGCAGACATACCTATACTTATTATAAAAGGATGCTGTTCTCTCTTTGCACCTGACTTGATGCACAATTTTAGCTTGTCTCTTACCCACAGACGTTTTCCCGAGTTTTGGAAAGTCCTTGTAGTTGTTCATATTTTAAAGAACGATAATTCGACATTGGTTAATAACTACCGTTCTGTGTGACTGGTAAGTAGTTTTGCAAAAGTTTTTGAAAACATAATATATAATGTGTTTACCTTTACCTTAGCCAAATGATATCTGCATCTCAACACGGTTTTTTAAAGGGGAGGTCACTTGAGTCAAAGTTATGCTCGTTCTTAAGTTGCTCTGCGCCAGTGATGTCAAGTAGAAGACAAGTGGACGCGATCTATTTTGACATGTCGAAAGCGTTCGGTTGTGTATGGCATAATTTACCACTATAGAAGCTTGCCTTGCATGGGTTCAGCTAACACCACCTAGAATAATCAGGCCTCCGCATGGTCTCCTCTCCCTCTATGAAACGTCATCAAAGTCGGATCGCGCTAACTCGGCTATTTGGCCCGAGCCTGACCTTCGACGCGCTGATTGGAAACAAGCCCCAGATTAACAGTGACACTTCACTCGTGCCCAATCTCAAGCCTCGATCAATCTGACTGTGATGACGGTAAGGAGGCCTTCTGTCTAGGTGGTGTTGTTACAGCCCACCATCCCTGCTCGTAGTTTTCTCCTCATCTAATCGGACGTCTGAACTCTCTTCGCATTTCTGATAGCTATTCCGACGAGTTTATCTCAAATTCTAGTGTACCCCAGGGACCCATCCTGGGACCACTTTTGTTCGTTCTGTTTATAAATAATCTTCCCTTCCGTATTACCGATGCAAAAAAAAATGTTTTGTTTGCTGATGATCTTAAACTTTTTGTAAGTATGAAGTCATTGTCTGATTGCTCCCTTCTCCAGGCTGACATAGAACGTCTTTCTCAATGGTGCGCCAAAAATCGTTTGTCACTTTACCCCAAGAGTACTAAATCTATTGTTCTATTCAGGAAGCAGGACTTATTTTATTTTTTATATAATTTGAAAGGGGCCCCGATTCCTCGGGTTTCTTTTTTCAAGGATCTCAGTGTATCCATCGATAGTTCACTGTCCTTTAATGATCACGTATCTTTAACCATTAATGCAGCACTTAGAGTACTGGGAATTGTTTCAGGATTGGGTCGCCCGTTTTTGACGCCCCGTTGCTTATTACACTTGTTTAAGGTCAAGATTAGAATTTGAAGTGTAGTGAAGTGAAGAAGTGAGATCAAGGTTAGAATTTGAATCAATCGTTTGAAATTCATTCACTTTATCACAGGCAGTTGCAATCGAAAATATAAAAAAATGTAAAATTAGAATTGTATACGACCATTATATTGGAATAAAATATTTTTGCCATTATGAAACGTTACTTGTTCGATTTTCTTTGTAACAAGCTTGCCGTGCGGAGGCTATACATAGATTCTGTATTTCTTCACAAAGTCGCACAAGGGGAAGTCAGTTCAATGGATTTGTTGCGTTTTTAGACTTTCATGTTTCGTCAAGGGTCAGCAGGAATCGGCTAACGTTTTACCCATCTTGTATGTCTTCTGTGTATTCTTTATCGTGAATTCAATTCGCATTTATTAAGGCTCATCTTGACATTTTGTTTTACCAGTTAATGTTTCATGTGCGAAGGTGGATGTCTTCGAGCTACCTATTATAAGGAGGGTTTTGTGTAGCCTTTCAGCTTCTTTTTTTTTATTGTTTATATTTTTAATATAACGTGTAATTTAATGCTTGATGTAGTGCTGTGATTTAGTTTTCTACATTCTTAGAAAGAGTCACTGGTATTATTTGTTTCCCATATATCTAATTGCTTCAAATTACTAGCATATATAACCCCAAAGCACTTGCAAAATTAAAAAAAAAAAACTTGTTTTCTTTTTGTGTCTGAAAGATACACTATCACCGGGTGAGTTTAGAGACTTGGGCGCAATTGACTCTGAATAACGACGGAGTCTGGTATTCAATTCCGCCACATTCACGTAATCGACTGCACCATCCCACTCGCGTTCTCCCATCCAACAAAAACTGCAAAAAGGAAATTCGCCCATCTAAATGGTATTCGTGCGTTCCCCACTACGCGTCATGTTAAAGGTCTAACAGGAATCGCTCGAGAAAACGGCCCACTAATGCCTCTCCAAATCGGTCGAGACGTCTATCAAACGATGCAATCGCTGCAACAGAGCACATATGCGGTGCAGGTCTCGTTCCACGTGTTCAAACTAATACATTTATTTTTATTTAAAAAATAAGTCAAAGAACATTAAAGAATGGGCGGATATATGGCATATGCAGATCAACTTCACTTGAACAGTGCAAATGACAGTAACCTGAAAACAAAATTCTTTGAGGTATAATTATGCAATTAATGCGTTATAACTTATGTCGAGCAATACAAATACCTCGGAATAACAATACCGGGCAAACTAAACTAGAATCAGCATATTGATAATGTCGTTAACACGGCAATGGGCAAACTTTTTACACTGACACGTAGTATAAATTTGCTGACAGGGACACACAAAAACAAACTGCATACTATACACTTCAAAGGCCCATGCTGGAATATGCCAACGTAGAGTGGTATCCTAATACGGCGGAGGGAGGGAATCCGTAAGCTTGAACCAGTTCAAAAACTTGCTGGGCGATTTATAACTAACAATTTTAGATATCATATTTCTGCGTCAGGCTTGCTTGTAGAGGCTTGTCTACAACCTTTGGAGATCAGAGCTAGACCAAACAGATTACACTTCTTATACTCCCTTGTAAAGAAGTTGTTCGATGTTGACAGTGAAATATATATCACTTTTTTCATCAACGGGTTCATCTAGACTCAATGAATCAAGAGCTATCAACCAATACAGATACAAGCATGATGTATTCAAGTATTCCTTTTTTCCCTCGGGCAATCGAAGAATGGAATTTGGTAACGCACGAAGTAGTAACCCTTCCGTCACTTGACCGTTTTGTTGATGCAATTAATTTTGTCGTAATTTGTACTTGAGTGTAACCTTTTCTACTGTTCAGATTGTATCTAATATGTGAACCCACACCCGCAATTCTCGCGCATACGTGCGTCAGTATCCATTAAATAAAATTAAAAAAATAAATAAAAATTAATTTTTTTTTAAATCTTAAATTTATCTTAAATAATATTAAATTTATTTAATCTTTATTTTGTATTATTTTCACAACTCAGTGCACTACAGGGACATGAAAAGCAATTACTAAGAATACCAAAGTAATAAAGGAAATATCACATTAACAACTAAGCTCTTCACAGCTTAGTCTAAACAATATCGGGTCTGGAAGAGTGATAAGATTTTCAGAAATACTATTCCAGTTATAATGGACATTGCCAGTATTGAAAAAAAAAGTTAGTTTGTAACTTAGTTGTTTTGGTTTTCCATGAAACATTAACCTTCGCGGACATGAATAGAGAAAAGGTATGAAGTAGTTCGTATTGAAAAGAGATTCGCTGTAATACATGTCACGAAAAAAAGAACTATTTTTTCTCGAATGTCTAACGAAACTTGTCCTAAGTTTTCTTTATATCTGGGAAACTTGTTCAAAGAACGTGATCGTGACAGGTGAAGCGAGCATCTTTGTTTTGAAAGTTTCTATTTGTAGCGTTAGCTTTGGTGTGGATTCCATATTATGCAAGCATATTCTAGTTTAGGAAGAAAAATTGCTTTATATGCAAGGAGCTTTTTGTCTTTAAAGCGGAATGAACGTTTTGTTAAAAAACAAGCTTCTTAGATTCATCACTTATTGTGTACTGTATATACATTTTCAAAGAAACATTATGTGTGAAATGGAACCCGAAATATTTATACGAAGTTACACTTTCAATATCTTGGCTTAAAATTGAATATTGGAACGATGATGGTATTTTCTCATTTGTACATGTTAATAGACGTTTGAAAAACTACGTGATCGATTCAATTTTTCGATAAAGCGCTCAGTCACCAGGGTACAGCCAGATGGTGGATTCAGTGTTTGATGGAAGATCATTAATAAATATTAAACATAATAAAGGTTAGAAGACACTTCGCTGGGGCGCCCCAGAGGTCACGTGTACATGGGAGGAGACTGCACTGTTTATCCTAACTGATTAAACCCTGTTGTCAAGAAAGGCCGATATCCCTTCAACTGTAGATGGGTCAATCTGAAGCTGATATAAGTTTTGCAATTAATCGTTTGTGTGTTATTGTATCAAGTACCTTCGCAAAAATAATTATAATTACAACTGTTTGTAGTCCTGCATATGCATAAGTTCGCAAATCATAAAAAAGTTCAAAAGTTGGGTGTTGCAGGAATATCTTTTTCTGAACCCGCCTTGATTGGGAAAAAAGAAATCGATTTCATCTGAGTGTGTCATAAAGTTCGGAAAGACGGCATGTTCAATTAGCTTACAGGGATTT